>VMDR010005765.1:0-49339 GCA_007922815.1 Macrotus californicus | reverse complement strand
TGGACTTGGTATTAGGTACATGTGCACCGACGTGTTTAAGATTCTCTCCATTTAAATGTCACCTGTTCAGAGAAACATTCCCTGACCACCAGCTAACGGGGACCTCTGTCCTCCAAGCACGCATATGCCTCTTCCTCCTGCCTTTGCTGCCTGTTTTGTCCACCACTGTTAAGTGACTGCCGAACGAGAAAAGTGCGGGGTGCTTGTGACAGGTCTGCGTCACCCTATGCTTGTGGCTAGAAGCGTTGTTCCGAAATGGCAAATAATCTCATTGCCCTTAAAGCCGGAAAGTCATTCCCTAACGCTTGGTAAAGTGGCCCTCCAGTGGCCATGTTCTGCTTCGTGTTTACAGTTCATTTTTCTATACACAGGGACAGTCACTCACGGCCAGGGCCAGCTTGTCCTGCTCACATAAGCAGACGGGAACTAGCCTTCCCTCAGGCCTGGACGTTGTGCTGGACATCAGGAGTTCGAGGGCACATCTTCAAACTGCCCCAGGGAGAGCTCATTATTGAACACACTAATTAATAAGGTTTTTAAAGTCCTGCATGCCCACACTCATCACGATCACTTATAACCTCCAAAGTAGTTTCATTTTGCCAACAGACATCGGCATTGAAAATCCTTATTGGGGGGAGAGAAAAAAAGTACTTCTGTTCCTATCATGTCGTTTGAACGTGAAATGAACACATTAACCTAAAAATCCTGCATCGTTCTCCAAGTCCCTTTTCTGAGCCAAGGTGCGTATTTACAAAACAGTAAATTGCTTAAGCAATTGAATCAGAGGGGAAGCAATCTCAGACAACGCTGAGAGAATAGGAAAACAACTTAATAGGTCTTTTTCTCGAGGGTGTTAGGTCTGGCTCTCTTATTGCAGGTAAAATTTATCTCCAGTTATCACGGACAGAAGTAAAGCCATTCAAGTTGTGTGTGTCAGACCCGAAGTGCGTCAGACACTGGCTGTCTCTGTTGATGCAGACCCGCGGGGGCCTCTGCTGCCGGAAGCCCTGCTAGTTTGTGGAGAGTGCAACTGCACCATGACCTTGGTGGCAGCAAGTCCGCCAGGGGATCAAATCCATCATGATTTCAATGCCAATTTCACTGCCCAGAAAGCCCAGCTTATTGGCTTCAGTCTGGTGGTATTGTGAGGCTCCAACGCTGATTTCCCTCTGCTTGTGCAGAGACCACTGAGTTCAGGCAAAATGATTCGTTATAACAACTCCTGAGAGACCAATTCGTAAATGAGAATGCCAATATTCTCAGGGGAAAACGTGGGCGACCGATGGACAAGACTGGGTGTCGATAGAATCCTTTTCTAGAGTTCAGGTGTCCTCACAAAAAAAAAAATTTTTCTAGGCCACATTCTTTATTTTACTTAGTTCACCTATTATAATAGTCTCTTAGGTAATTTTCCCAGGAATTAAAGGCACTGAAATTACCTGGCCTATTTCTGCGATATGAAGCTGCTATTAGGGAGATCAAAGACAGTGTTAATTAAGCACAGGGTTTACTAATCCCCATAAAGTTACTAGACCATTAGCTGAAATTGCAGCCTAGTGCAGTCTATATATAAAAACACAAATGAAAATCATATTATAGTAGTTAGAAGTCCACAAAAAAATGCTGTGGTCAATATAAATGTTTATTCTTCCCCATGAAAAATTATCCCTTTGTCTGACTTACAAACATTTTTTTACAATAAGGATTTCTTTTTAAACAGGTTACATTGTCTTTCACATGGGATGCATGCAATTCTGCTACCCATGCCCCATGTATCAAGAAATTACTCAAGAAAATGGCACACATTTATTTGAGGAGCTGAGAGTCATTAGCTTCAGATGCCATTATCAATTAAAAGATGAACATTGATAGGCACGAATTTCCTGATCTTAGCACTAAATGGATCTACCACGTGACAAGAAGCCTGGTTCTGCTTAACTCTAAGCATGTCAGCACTGACTTCTCTTCATGAGTTATGCTGCACTGTGAGTCTGAAGTTGACTCTTTAATGTAGGGCGAATGGAGATGTTACCAGCACCAAGCAAATGTGATCGGTCAGAAAGCATAAAAAAGGGATTATTTTAGAGGTGGCTTGGTGAGCAGCTGTAAATGACATAGCTGGGTGCTTTCTCCTGGAGACTGTTCCTTGAACTACTTGGAGATTTTTCAAAATACAAAACAGTGGAGTTGTAATAAAATAAAAATACTAAAAATAAGTCATTGGAATTCCTCATGTTAGTTATTACGCCAGTGATGCTTGCTAAGTGTCTTACATACATAATAAACTAGTGTGTAGAAGTAGTAGACAGCAGCAGACATTAAATGAGGACGTTGTTATTTCCCCCACTTTGTACACACAGAGGCTGGGGGGACCAGACAGCTTCATGCAGAATGTGGGTAAGAGGCAGGGTGAGCATCTTCTCTGTTCCCCTGTGCGCCGGAAGATGCACAAGAATTACTAGGGGTGCGAGACACCAAACAAAAAGCTTTATGACTGTAAACTTAACAACAGAGCCAAATGTTTGGGAAATGAAACAACAAAATGGACTGAAGATGAACAGAAAATCTGAATAGCCTTTTATCAATGAAAGGAATTGAATTAATGCGTTATTAAGGAGTTTTTACAATGAAAATTCTAGTCCTAGATTGTTTCATCGATAAATTAATTCAAAGGTTAAAAAATAAATACTACCACACTTCAGAAATTAAAGGAGGAAACTCACCCCAATTTATTTTATTAGTCTTGCATTAACTAAAACAAACCAGAAAAAGAAGTAATAAGAAATGAAAATTCTAGACTAATATCCTTTGTGAACGTTGACAAAAATAACAAGTATTAACACATGAAATCCAGAAATATATAAAAGGGACAAAGATGACAAGCTGCATTTTATCCCTGAAAGATTGATATATAAATATAAGTATAAATAGTAACTTACCATAGTAACAGAAAATGAGATTAACTATATATTTTATCAATTAAAGTATTTTTTTAATTTGACAATTGTCAACCCTAACTCTAATTAAAGCTCTCAGCAAACAAAAATAAAACTTCCTCAAATTAACAAAAAGTATCCGAAAAATATGGTCAACGTAGACACTAAAAAGGAAAAGCAATGCTTTGTCCGTAAGGTCGGGAACAAGGAAAGGATGTCTCCATCGCCATTTCTGTTCCCCAGCATCTGGAAGTCCTAACCAGTGAAGGAAACGATAACAATAAAAATTTGTGTCCACAAAAAAGAAATAGAAGAGCGTTCACAGCAGTTTTATTCATCACAGCCAAAATCTGGACGAGGTCCGAGTGTCCATCAACAGCAGAGCGGATCAAACCACGGCAACTTAAAACACAGCAAAAGACTCATCCTCCCGAGAGAATTTCCAAGTGTCTCATAAGGCAGGAGAAGCCACACACTAGGAAGTACACAGCATAAGGCTCCATTTATATGAGGTTCTTGAACAGGAAAATTAATTGATGGTGGTAACAATCAGAACACGTACGGCCTCTTGGGGAGGAATTGAAAGAAAGGGGCTACAGATGAACCTTCTGGAAGAAAGGAAAGATTCTGTACTTGGGTGAGGATGTCAGTCACATGGGTGTGTACACTTGTGAAAACTCATCCATCTGTACACTTAAGGTCTGTGCATTTCACATTGTGGAAATTTACCTCAAAAAATTAAAAAGAACTGTAGGCAAAAACTGAAGCCTCATTAGTACTGTAGGTTCTAGGTATGGGTTCCAAAACACTCTGTCAAATACATTCTAAGGCTTGAAAAAATGAATAATCATGTTGAGGGTTTAAAAACCTAAAAGCGCAGAACCAGAATGGCAGAGTAAAAGCCCTGAGCCCTCACACCGCATAACCCACACTCGTAAGTGGAGGAACACGTGGGCGGCCCACTCTATAGCCTGGGGCCGGGTGCTGGTTGGTCCTAGCACTGGACAGAGAAAGTCGTGCCCCTTCAACGCTGCGCCTGGCCTCCGTCAGGAATGTTCCATCTTGTAAGACACTCTCTGACCTCTGCTGCTCTGGTTTCCAGGTCTCACACCACAGGAGTGCCTCTCCACCCCAACACCTTAGCTTTTTGGCTGAGCTTCCCGAGAACACAGAAGCTGCACGAGAATAAAGACGTGTTTGGGGAGGGGTTTCAATTGCCACTCAAAGGTAAGGAGGTGCTACAACATTTATGGTGAGAATGTCCTCAAAGCCATCAGGTCCACTCACTGCTGGATTCTGGTGAGATGAGGCTGGGAGAGCAGAAAGGACGACAATAAGGACTACCGTTAAACTGCAGAAAAGCAGTAAGGAGTGCGAAATGCAGGAGAATGGTGAGATCGCTGGAGTCAGGGTAGCAATAGGCTGAGTGACCATTGAAGAGTGAGTCACACTGACTCATAATTAGAAGGTGGTAGGACCCTCCTGGGCTAATGTATTTCAGTGGAACTGACACATCAGGGAAGTGGAAATGCAGCCGCCCAGTACAGCTGGGGTACAATGCGGACAGAAGCAACATTTAAGGGCTGCCGTTGGCAGGAAGTTGGGATCCCTGAGACCTGACAGTTTGTTTTGGCCTCATCAATGTGCCTTTAATTTCTCTCACTGGACCGTAAAAATATGTCCAGTGCTCAAACGCTTTTTCAACTTTTACAGCAATATAGATAAATTGTGGGAATAAATGATATGAATACAAAATTACCCAACTTTAACATTTGGTTTAAAAACAAAACAAAACAGTAACTAAGTCACAGATATAAATAATCCCGAATTTGCTTTTTATTACACAAGAGAAAAAAGAATGAAAATATAAAGATGAATTATCATCAGAGGAAAAGTCCAAGCGTCAGATACATGTTTAAAACGCATACCTAAAAAAAACTGGAAAAGTCCTGTCATTTTAGGTATCGACTTAAAGATACTTAGGTTCTTGCTTAAAAAAATTAAACAGAATTCGATATCAAGTGCCCTTATGTCACCAGAGTGCTCTGCCTCAGAATAAGCCATGCCCTTGCCTCAAGAGTATCTGAAAGTGCCAATGATGACAAGAATGTGTCCTTTCCTCTGAGTCTGACTTTGTGTCTCACGGGCCCTCTGTCTTTGTGGACCAGTGGTTTGACCCCTGGTTCCTCTGAAGTTTTTTCTGCCCCGCCTCATAAACAAATGAAAACATCTTCTGGTTTCTCTGTCGGAAACTAGCCCCCAAAGCAGACTTGGCACTACTCCAAATGCTGAGTCTTCCCTGTGAACCTGGACTCAGAATCCTGGACCTGCCACTACAACAAAAATTTCCAGTGACAATCTGACCACACAGCTGCGGAATGCAGAGCACCGACTGGAAATGGTGGCAGGACATATTTTCCAAACTGCGTTTTATAAAGTTGTACAGATTATCATATTGCCACTTCATTGTCCAGTTCCCCAGCGAGGAAGCTCCTTTGCACAAAGTTGGCTAAAGGAAGCCTATCAGTTCTACATATCCATACCCCCACCAGAGCTCCCGAGTGGTCTGGGGAAGTGCGGACTGAAAAGGCATGTCTGGTGGTCCTACACCTTCCCCGGTCATCAACAACCTACTCCTCACAGCCCGCAGCATGGAGTAGTAGGGGGTTCCTCACATCCCACCTGGTTACTGTCAGAATCAGCACGCGGACCTCGGGGAGGGGGCTGGGCAGGACTCGCCCACCACACCCGTGTCATTGGGAAGCCTCGAGTCTCCCTCTGTGTTGCAACCAAAACCATAACCACACATGGACCGGACTAAAGCCTAAATGCTTTGTGACTAAGCCACGTCATAGCTACTGAGCACTAACCACATAGGGCCTCACGTCTTAGGAAATAGGGTCAAAGACTCTTCCCAAAAGCCTGGTCTCAGATCTTCCAAAACTTCCAAAAATTGGCAGAGACTATCAGTTGCCATGGTGATGAGAGATAACAAGATGCTTCCTGCTAAATAGGAACAGAATTTTTCCAAAAGCAGGTGATTCTCACTTTCCTTTAGTGGTTTTTTTTCTCCTTTTTCTTTTGAACAGGTTTGCTTCACGAAAGTCACTCTGACCCCACAGGTCATTTGTGGGCTTCACTTTGGCACCCTTTTCAGAGCTTCATCTCCTGCAATAACTGTCATTTATTTAAGTGCAGGAAAATCACGATGGCATGTCTTTCCTCCCTTGAGAGAACAAAATGTCCAAATAACTACAAAAAATATTTTTTAAAAAAGAGATCATAGAATTGCATGCTTGAATCCTGTATAATTTCAGTAACCAATGTCACCCCAATACATTTAATTAAAAAAGACATCAAATTGTACTTGGCTCTGTGCTAATTGAGAGAAACGATAAGAAGGTGCATTCTCTGTAGATAATTTAAAATTGTAAAGAGTGTGCTTTTAATATCACCATGCCCCTGTTAATTCTAAGAAATGCCAATGATAAAATAGCCCTCTGCTCTGTGGCAGGTCCCTCCCGCCACCCACCCGCCTGCCTTGGTCCATCACCATTTATATGGCTGATTCTCAGGTTTGTCCATACAGGCAGGCAACGCTGGGCTTATCTAATGATCAGTAATTAATGATCAGTCCGAGGCTCAGGCACATGGTCAGATCAGGGTAAATCACAGTCCCTCTCTGAGACCGACCTGGGCGCTCCCAGCAGCAATGTCTCTGTCCTCTGTCTTCGAGCCCAGGGTACTGGAACTGCGTAAGCCGGGCACTGCTGGCAGCTCCTGATGCCGAGGGAACTGGCCCGGAGACCCAGCTGTCCTAGACGGGGGCAATGGAGCCAAGGCATGGGGAGAAAGACTCTTGTTGACATATTTAAGGCTAGAGAAGTGTCCATTTCTGGTATGGAACCAAAGTGTTTTTTTAGACATCAAATTTTGAATTCTGGTGTTTGGAACCAATAGTATCCTAACTGATAAACCATCAAACATGAATGTTCTATTTCTCTGTATATTGTAAAAGGCTAAATTCCATTATGCGTCTAGGCTTCGAGTTCAGTTCAACTTTCCGTGCTCTATGAGGTCTCCTCAGCATCTTTGAATAGGCCTGACGGGCCAGTTTCTATGCTCCCACCAAACCTTCTGTGGGCTCCACTCGCAATGTCACGACAGGGTTGCCACCATGATCTCCGCCTTCTCTACTCTAGAAGGTAATAGACATTAAGGGTTAACATATCTGTAAAATGTATTTACAATTAAACAGATACTCACTGGTCATACAGCTGCTCAGGTGTAAATACAGCAGATATTGTGACTCTTACCTGACACTTAATTTTCCTTGAAATTCTCTCCTCCTTTGGCCTCCCATGATACCTCACCTTCTTCTCAAATGAAAACAGAATCAATCTCTTCTCTTTCTGAAATGCTTCCATTGCTCCCCAGCAGGGCTTCAAAGGGAAAATGAAGACCCTCCTAGCACAGGTCACACATGTGACCGTGGTTGTTTGCAGGTTGTTTTTCTCATCTCCACTTTCCCACGATAGCTACCATGGGTGCTTCCCGAGTCTTCAAGGTTCCTCTTTTCCCGTTTACCACTGCGTCCCAAACACTTGGCATACCTGCTCCTAAACGTCAGGCATTCAGTCACCTGTGTAAGAAATGAGTGAATGAGGCAAAACCGGTGTCCCACTTCCTCCTGGACACACTGTTCTCCTCTGCTGCTCTGGAACATGATATGCCCACATCAGCCTCTGTTCCCCCGCACCCACCTCCTGGCCCTCACTGTGCTCACTTCTTTTTCCTTTGACTCTGTGCTTTGCGCTAACCAGAAATCCCCTACCACTATTCCTACCCGATAACTTCTCTCTTTCCAGATTTGTCTTTAAGTCTCCCCGACCTTCTTTCCCTCCACCAGCTGGATGGGGTGCTCCTCATCTGTTCTCTGATGCTATCTTCTAGAACCCTTTGTCCTGGTCATTATCACAGTTTTGTAGGGTGCTGTTTGCCTCTCCTATTGGACAATGAGAATTCTGGGTGCAGGCACCCACCGGTTTACTCCATGTCTCCAACACGGCAAGTCATCTTTCAGTGCCAAAATCTAGGTTTTTACATGAAAGAGTTTACTGACACCCGGAGACTTGGATTCCATGTGTAAACAAGGAGGGCATAGATCATTTCTGCTTCCTGCTACACATTCAATATTCTGAAATGGATGTGAGCTACCTTGCTATAAATCGTAATTTTTTAAAAGTTCACTACTTCACGGCACGTCACTATGGTACATGGTGTGCAGGATGTCTGCCGTCGCTACCTCCTTGTGCCCGTGCACTTGCAGAATCCCCTCCCATTGCAATCTGAGCTCGACCAGGTGACTTGCTTTGAAAATGAAACAATACAAGACATGAAAAAGGCAGAGACTTCAAAAGTACCTATGCATTGAGTCTTGCCAACTCACACTGCTGGGGACCTTTCTGTCATTATATCAAGAACTGTGGACTAGCCTCATGGAGTAGGTAAGAGCCTTCAGAGAGAGGAAATGAGCCAAGCAGCTAAGCATCCCACACATACTCCAGACCGACCAGCCTGCTATCGGCCAGGTAGGAGTGAGACCTTCCCAGCTCCGCCAGTCCTGGCTGTGCCTGTGCAGAGCAGAAGAGCCTCCCAGCTTAGCCCCAGCATCACGAGAAATATAAGTGTTCACTGTTTCTAACCACTACGTTAGAGAGGGTTGGTTATTCAGTGAAAGTTAACTGATAAGAGTCACAAAATTTGAATAGTTGAGCTATGCCCACAAAATAGAAAATCAAACCAGAAAATTACTTTGGTGGAAGTGATAAAACAGAATCAATATTTTCTTTAGGGCAGAAATAGTCTTAGATGCGAAGTCTATGCCCTTGGTGTAAAATCCATCTGTTGACTCCACGAATAGTTTTGAGCACTTACCCTATGTGCCCAGCACGTATTTGTGCATTCCATCATATAAAATATTTCCAATTAATGCAGCTGATTGATTGAGACTCATCTTCCAGTTCAGGATGGATCTCAGCTCTGCATGAGAATTAAACACAGAGAAATGAGGAAGAAGATGGTGAAAGAAGAAAGTACATTCAACGAAACTACAGTAAAATTTCTACACAAGCCCAGAAAGAAACACACAGAAAGAAAGCGAAGCATATTTTTATTTTCTTTAGAGTCTGAAGGAAAATAAGAAATACATGTGTGTTTTCACTTGCTAGCAACTGCAGGGAAAATAAAAGAACGAGGTGGACAGTGGAGGAAAAACAGACATAAGTGACAGTCTTCTCTAGCTGTCCTCAGGCACGCCACAGGGTGACGTGACGTCTGGAGGAAAAAGAAAGACAGTTTCTGTGATGTGTCTCCTGGTAAATGGAAAGCCAATGCATATGTGCAGCAAAACGATTTTTAAAATTATTGTCAGCCACCATTTCCGTCTCGAAGTCCACCTGAAAACAAAGTGGGACCCTCCCTTCTCCACGGGTATCGGCACTTTAGTTTTGAGCTAGGCTTGCGCTCAAATTAATTACGAGCGAGAAATTCAGGCTTGAGGCTCATAAAATGCAGGAAATGACCTGCTTTCTATCGGGGAAAGACAGAGCACTAAACTGAAGGAGGAAGCAGAGATAAAAGTCATAAAAGGGCAGCAGTTATTCCGAAGTGTGTAATTGAAGGGAATCTCTCCCAGGGGAGGCGGCTTCCAAGGGAAGGATGAGATGCCACACGGGCTGTGGGACCAAGTGACAAGACCTCTTAGACAATCAGATGGACAGGCCAGTCATTCAAGCAGGAATCCCCCACTGGCCTTATCATCACTATCATTTGACTTACACAGAACCAAGCTCTCCAGGGACTGGTCAGAAGTTGAATCCTACGTGTGCACTGTGTGTATGTATGTGTTCTTGTGCCCCTGCGTGTACTCACAAGGCTGTGCCCATAAATGTGTAACATATTTCATATGCATTATGCATGGCATAAATGCAAATAGACTGAGGTGTGCCTTGGATGTGGTTCAGAATAGGCTCCTTTCAGCAAGAGTGTAAGGTGAACATTAGACCATCTTGTTAAAAACCAGCTGTTTAATTAATTCCGTAAACAAACTATTGGTCCAGTACTCCTAAGGGACAAGCACTGTGCTAAGCTCAGGACACACAATGATGGATGAAAACAGAGAAGGTCTCTGCTTTTACATAGCAGATAAATATCAATCAACCACAAAGTACTGATGTAGAATTACCATGGTTATAGTTGCAAATTCAAAAAGGTGCCATCAACCTACATAGAAGGATTTGATCTGATCAGGGACACTGACAAAGACCTCCTCAAAGTCATTATTTTTGAAGTAGAATAAAGAGAATCTAAGTGAAACTGGATGGAGGTAGGAGAGGAAAGGGTTCAGGGTGGGGAGGTGGCCTGTGGTGAAGGATAGGATGGAGCTTTCAAGGTCGTGAAAGAAGGTCACTGCTGCTCACTACCAAGCAGAGGGCAGAGGACAATGGGGATGAGAGTACAGAAGTGGGGAAAGGCCAGGCTGGGCAAGGCTTAGTAAGACGTATAGACGATTCTGGGTGGCAGCCATTGAGCTCTTTAAGCCAAAACTAACTCAAATAGATTTGCTTTCTAGAAGAACTCAGCTGCGGAGAAAGAGCAGGGTCAGTGCCAGGAAACCAATTTGAATGAACTCAGAAACCATGTGAGGTCATTGGTTCCTTTCTTGCTCATTTTTCTTTGAGCAATGGACCAATGGGCAGAAAAATATCCAAACACTGAGGCTCCGGAATATGCTTCAGGTTTTTACGTTTATTTGTGGGACCTATGCCACCGTTTTTGTTGTTAAGAACTCAGACTCACTGAGTGGTGTGGACAGAACACCTGTGTCCCCCCCCAAATTTGTGTGTGGAAACCCTGCCCCTTCCATGGTGGTGTGACCAGGCAGGGCCTCTGGGAGGAAATTAGGGTTCAATGAGGTCATGAGGTTGGACCCCTCGTGACATGATTGTCCCCTTCTAAGACTCTACTAGACAGCTTGCTTTTTTCATGAGTCCGCCACGCGAGGGTACAAGAAGTTGGCAGCCTGCAACCCGGAAGAGGTCTCCCACCGGAACACGACCCTGCTGGGCCCCTGGCCCTGGACTTCCAGCCTTCAAAATCTTGAGAACTAAACTTCTGTTGCTTCTAAACCACACAGCCTGTTCTAGTTTGTTTTAGCAGCCTGAACCACCTAACATCCCAACCTAATATCAAAGTGTGTGTTATGTCACCATTTTCCACCCTATGTTCCACTGAATAATGGCAGACGACAAAACACATGCTCTCCAGACACATCTCAGGTTATGAGAACCTGAAAATCTGCATACGTAATCATCTTTTGTACGATTATGTATGCAGAATGTCTACGAAGAGTCTTTCACTAAAGATACTCATTGCACACCATTCAATCCAACATCTACAAAACCTCTTTGATCCAAAGACATTTATTTTTGTGTGGGGGTGTGTCTGTGTGTTTTGGAAACCTATTAGTATCTTTTGGGACACAGAAAATAATTTTGAAAATAGGGCTAGAATAATTTATTTCAGGTTCTGTGAGACTGTGATTCAGAGATGTGATTGCCACTCTTTCGTCCTTTGAACTTCTCCAGAAACGTCCAAGTTTTCAAAATGACTCTCAAAAATACAAGAATTGAGGATCCACAGCTTCCCTTCAGGGTGGATGGGTTGATAAGGTTTCACATTATTTCTCCAAAGGCAACAATTTCCTTTTTCTCTGAACGAAAACCACACCTCACTTTTTCTGGGAGAACCTTCCGCCCGTAACACTTGCTCTCCTGCTGACCCAGCACCTGCTAAGCGCATAGCTGTGAGCTAACCTACTTTACGGTGTATTTTCCAACAACGATCTTGTTAAGAAACCCAGTTCTCGAATTTCAGCCAAACTGACATCTCCAAACTTTTTCTATATTTTAAAAATCTGAGAAGGAATTTAAAAAATCAAGACAAAAGAAAAACAATCCAGTTAATAATTTTCTACCTTCTTAAAAACTGGAGAAAAATTTAAAAACACCTATTTTTAATCACCTTCTTCTGAGCTGCACAAATAGATCCATGGATGTTATCTCTTTAATCTTCAGAGGACTTCCCTGGAAAAAAATTTTCCCAGTAGAAATACATGCATATAAATTTATTTTTAAAATATAGTTTGTAAAATATATTTACAAAAACTACTTTTTCTCCCAGCAATATGCTCTATTGACTAGATTTGCCCAGCAGTATAATGTATTGATTATTGATTATAGTTTTCTTCACTCCAGCTCAGAAGGAACATAAATGAGGAACGAAGCACACGCAATGAGTGGAATTGAACCTAATTGAAAGTACACACTTGCACACACACACACAGTTCATACACAGGCTATATGCACGAGAGACAAGTGTAGCCAGAATGCAAAAAGTGAGGAAGGAAACTCAGTAAGAGTTTATGGAGTTAAACAGGGCCTCTGTCACATTATAGCAAGTTATTTTTTTAACCAAGGGGGTGATGTAACCAGACTTGCATAGACCAGCCCCTCCGTTTTCAGGGTGGAGAATGCACTGGAGATCAGGGAACCCGAGCTGGAGAGAGAGTGAGAGGTGCAGCGGAGCTGTTGCGTCTGGAACGCGGGGCAGTGCTCTAAGCCCCTCTCTGTGCACCACCCAAGTGGGCAGAGCCCCTGGGCCAACAGCCACGCAGGTCTGGAAAACCAGTCTGAGCGAGAAATAGAGATATGAGAGAAATCAGTCAGAACCTACTACTCGGGATATTGATGTGAAAGAAATCGCCAAAGAACACATGGTATGGAGCTAAAGAAGAAAAGGTGGGAGCCGGCTGTGTTTACGGGACAGACGGATGAAGCGGTTGCTGTGAGGAAGACCTGGGAGGATGGGCAAGCGAAGAAGGAAAAGCAAGCCGGTGCACCGTGAAAACCAGGACGAGGGCATTTCAGAATAAGAGCTGGCACCACTGTCAGACTGCCGGCAAAGGTAAGAAGAAACGCTGGCATTTAGGCCTCGGGAGGCGGTTCGGGAGTTGGAATGGGATGTGGAGCTTTGGGAGGACGGAGTACAACTCTCTACAGGACTTTGACTAAAAGAAAAGCGGGTGGAGCAGCCAGTGACGAAGATTCCAGAGTCAAGAGTGTGAGATGATGGGGACATGTTAATATAAATTACAGATTTATGTCAGTCCATCTCTGATAAAAGTCATCACTGAGGAAAGGCTGGATAAGGTAGAGAAAAAGGCAGGGAAGGCTGGGTGGATAATTTCTCTGGGGGCGGGAACAAGGCTGACATTGGATGTGGAGATAAATAAGAGAAGGAAAGTGATTTGCAGGGGGAGGTCTCTTTTTAAATATGCAGGTCAGAAATTGAAGAATTTCTAAAATTGAAAGGTTGTTACATTTTCTCGGTGCAATGTGAGGAAAGTGGAAAATGAGTTTTAAAAGAGTGAAAAATTTTTTGAAATATATTCTCTGGACAACGGGACTAAAATATTGTCAGGAAAACACCCTACAATCCCAGGCCCGGTTGGAAGAGCAGGTCGGGAGGCCAGATGCAACCAGAGCATTCCTGTGCGAAGCGCCAGAAGAGGGAGATGAGGGTGCCAGCCAAGGAAGCGAGACGAGCAGATTTGAAGAATTAATGAAAGGGGTGGGGACTGAAGGCCCCTCGAGTTTAGATGGACACCGTACTGGAAGCCGAGTGGCCTGAAGACGTAAGTGCAAGCTGAGTGTAAAAGCATCATGTGTGAGGGAGTCTGGGAGCCAGAAGGCGGAGTCGGAGGGGAGCCACTAGGCAGTCAGACCCGAGGCAGAAACAAGGTGGAAGAGAAGTTTCGAGGCTGCCCCCAATACCTTTAACGAACGGTGGTGTGTGTATTCCTGGACATCTGTCATGAGGAAAGGTAGAAAATACACGGCACGTGCCTTGGAAAAGTTGAGTTTCACTCTGTGTGTCTTTGGTGGTGGTTTTGTTTGATTTTTATATTTTTTGTTTGTTTATTTAATACAAGTTAGAGGAGTAATGGTCTGAAAGTGGAGACTGAGCTGAAGGAAAATGTCCAGCTCTCCTTCTGAACTTGGCAGAGGTGTAAGTGATGTGTAGGGAGCAATCATGTGACAGGGCCACCATGGCAGAGCTGAGGCCAGTGACTGGAGGAAACATTAAGCCAAACCTAGCTCTTCAGCATGGCAGTTGGGTCTGTTTGGGCACAGAGGGTCAGTAGCACACTGAAGAAGGCATAGGGAAGCAGAAAGTTCAGGAATGGAAATGCAGAGAGCTGCCGTTCTGACCGGTGAAATGTTGGTACCAGCAGGCGGGGTCAGCAGACAGCGAGTCTGCCAATATTGTTCCGAGTCACCTGGTGGGAGTGAGAGAAGGGCTGCTCAGTCCCCCGAGAGGCCAGCTGGACTTCCAGCCTTCCTCTGACAGCCCAGTGCCTCCCAGCAAGCGGGCTGAACTCCCCACAGCTGTGGCCTCCAGAAATGGGGTGATAGCGTCTCTTCATGCAGATGGGTTGGTTGATGCTGCTTCCGATTTCTTAACCAGAATGACTCCTATGTCCCTTCTTCGGAGGACAGGCTCTTGTTTAGCAGCAGCCAGGACCAACACAAACTAACACATTCGATTGGTCGCACAACGCTACAGAACAGTGCACTTTAAAATAATTAACACGACGGATTCCGTTCTGTGACTCTCACCACAATTACAAGTTTTACAAAGAGAGAAAGTAGGTGAGAAATGAGCAGGGAGAGAGGCCCAGCGGCCACACACGAAACACCCCACCCGGGGTAATCAAGCCATCAATTGAACAGGCCGGGGAAGCAGTCAAGTCTGTTTTAAGAAGAGCAGTGGGTTCGGAGGGTGAGACAGATGACTAGTTCACTGGAAGTAAGAATCCAACAGCGGGAGTCATGGAGGCAGAAGATAAATTCATAAAGCCCTCACGAAGTGACTGAAGATGGGGAACTAACCCGTGGTCATGGCGCTCCGTCTGCTCCCCTCCACACTCCAGCGCTGGCGTCCGATCACCTGCGCTTGGTCTGTCATTTATCTTTCCTCTGCTTCTTCCTTTTTAAAACAAGCTATTTATTTCACAAACTAAAAAAAGTGGAAAAATTTCAGAGATCACCTAACAAAAGTTATCATTTCAAAGATGAGAAAAATGATTCTTTTGGAAACTACATAGATCGCCAATGTCACATATTAAGACAAAGTCAAAGTTAAGACCCAGGTGTGCTCCTTTCCAACTCGGAATAAACATCGCTGCTTCCGGATGCAGTGTAAACCCTCTGTCGATTTTAAAATGTTGACAGTTTTTAGCTGATAATTCAAAAGAACCATTTATCCATGACTTTTAAAACCAGAATGTTAAGTCCATCAAATGCATAGGTAAGCTGTCGATTAATTTTGCCAGAGTCTTCGGCCAGTAACCAAGTCTTGAGAGATCATTTTTTTAATGCACAAGGTGCAGTGTGTGTCTGTATGTGTGTGTGTATGGGGGTGTGGGTGTGCCCTCATGAGTGTGTGACTGTATGTGATTGTGTGTGTGCACATGTATGTGCGTACAAATGAGTGCATGTGAATGTGTGTGTTTGTGTTAAGGAAAAGGGCGTGAAGAAAGTACGTTTGGAAAAGGGAAACGTGAGTTATAAATACAAAAAATAGAGGATAAAGTCCCTAACCTCAAAAACGTTAAAACATTTTCAGGGAGACATGACATGAAATGACAAAACAATTACAAAACAATTTATCAAAATTACAGAGCACAGGGAAAGCGTAAGCTTGGAAATGATGAAAAGGCAAGGTGTGGCTCTAAATAACGTCCTTCCAAAAAGCAATAGAAAACCCAGAGCTGGGAAGCGGCCTCCAGCTGGTGGCAGCTGCATATAAATTACTCAGAAAAAATCTTCGGCGAAGTTCATTCAGTCCCGCTCACTGTGGTATGACACGTCCTTCTCTCAGACTGTGGGTCAAACCTGGACAGGAGAACAATGTCAAGTCTTTATTGTTTTCCACATCACCATTTCTGTCCTGAGATGTCATGGCCTGGACATCAATAATATCACTTGACCCCACCCTCCCCTGTGTTCTGGCTGTTGCTCATCATTCTCCCAAGTGCAGGTTGCTTCGTGTGAGTCTCCCCCATCTAGACTCCATTCCCGATGTGGAGCAGTCATTCCTCCTGGACTGTTCCGAAGCTTCACCAGTCGCTTGTGTTCATGCTTTCCTCCACCCTTCGCTGAGCTCCTGGGCTTGCAAAGCCATCCTGCCTATGCTGCCTACATTCTCAAGTCTGCCCTTACCAGTTCCTACATATACATATGTAGGGTTCCGTCATGTATACAGCCCATCCCCCCCACCCCCGGCTCTTTGGGTGGCCTCTTGCCTATGCTGGTACAATTCCCCTCTGCTGACCCTACCTTGCCTCTCCCTTTCCCTGCCCCACAGTCAGACCCAGCTTTGAAGGAATGACATTTTCTCTCTGAGTATAACTTCCAAGAAGCAGAGTACACTCCACTTATGTTTTCACTCTGGAAAATTGAAATATATACACCTCTCAATCATGTTAACTAGAGGAAAGCTGTCAGTGGTGGAAGAGAGACACGTTCATGCCCGAAGCACTTCGATGCAGGAATTTAACTACACACGCATCTGTGTCTGCATGTTACAGGGCTGCCCGTTCATCCCTCACAGACACTCAGGCTGCTTCTGCGTCCTGGTGACTTAAATCATGGTGTAAGGAGTGTGGGGGGTGAGGATATCTCTCCAGTATCCTCTCTTCATTTTCTTGGGATGTATGCCCAGAGGTCAGGTTGCTAGATCATACGGTAGCTCTATTTTTAATTTTTTGAGGAACCTCCTTATTTCCCATAGTGGCCTCATGAATTTTTAAAGCCCCGCCCACAAAGCCCACTCCTTTTTCTCCACATCCTGCCATCCTTGTGATGACAGCCATTCCGATGGGGGTGAGGTGAGAGTGCCTGTCCCTTTGATCTGCATTTTTCCAATGATTAGGGGTGTCGAGCACCATGCTCCATCCTCTGCTTTCTCTTTGGTCGTTTGCAGCAGCACAACAAACTTCTCCTTTGCCTTCTTAATTGCTTCTTGCAGGTTTTAGAGAAACTACCTCAATATTTTTCTCTCTCAAATAAATAGGCCTTCATGTAATAATCTATGCTTGGTCACGAGGTTCCCATGCTACAGGAAGTGACACATTACCTTTGTCATTCACGTAACTAGCCAGTCTGACATTGCTCCTTGCCACAGCTGCTTATCGCCCCTGTGTCTTCACTCCAAACATCCTGTCTCACAGAAGAGTCACCTCTTCACCCTCTCAGTGCAAACCCAAGTGTTACAGTGAAAAATGGCGTGAAGTGAAAAGTGACATGGGCTTCGTCCAATGCGTTTTCCAAGGCCCCGTGACCTCAGTGGCACGTAACTTCTGCAAGGCTCAGCGTTAGAGTCTGTAAAAACATCAAGCTCAACAACTGGCCCATAGAGTTTGATCCGGGCACTGCGTACCACGTGGAATAACCGATAATCAGTGTTTTCTCTTAGGAAGGTGTCCCAGCTCTTTGAGAGAAAGAAACTGGAATCCAATTGATGTTAGCCACTAAAACAATCGCCGCAAGAAATTGTGAGAACTTGTTAGCAAGTAATGTTTATACTGACAATGAGATTCAATTTATAAAGTCTTTTAAATATTAACTGAGGTTTGAGAGAGGATGTGCAAATATTTTAGGTCTTGGTAGTTGTTGTTTAATTCTTTCATATTTAAATATCTGCTTTTTAACATAAACCAATATACGTCTGTAGCAAACTATAAAAAAAGCGATAAATATGAAATGACAGTAGTCCCCACGGTGCCAGTGACATCTAGTTCCATTTCTGGAGGCAGGACTGTTAACATAACTATAAACATACCTTGCAAATCATTTCCCACGATGTATCTTGGCATCTTTCGCGGCACCACACACAAATTTACCTGTCTTTCCCGTGGCAGAGCATCCTCCCAAGTGGACGCTCTTTAATTAAGGAGCATTGGCGTCTACATCATTGTTACAAGGACTCTGGAAGGGTGGGCATCTTTGAACATGCATCTGTGCACGCACTAGACGCCTCACAGTGGGACGTACACTTAGTGTTTTTATTTTAAAATTATTTTCAAAGTCTGGCTTATTTCTCACCTGCCTGTGCAGGCTGCTTCAGGTGACGGAGAACGAGTCAATAGTGCGGCTGAAATTTAAAAAGACGCTACCAAGTCCACAGCGTCGCCTTGCGAGTAGCACAGAAACTGGATGAGTCACTCTCCTTCTCCTCAAAAATTATTGCCCCAGCAGAAACGAAGTCACAGATGTCACTGCCCAATGACTGAAGCTTCAACATTTCTTTCTGCTCCGCCATTTTCTTCCTAATAAAAACAAATATTAGCCGCCATGCATTTAAAAATAGACAAAAGATACGAATTTACGTTTCACCAAAGAAGCTGTGTGGGCGGCAAATAAACACATGAACAAGTCGCTCAGGATCATGGGTTGTGAGAGGAATACAAGAGTTAAAGGCACGCGGGGCGTTAATACACACCTATCCGCATGGAAACGGTTAAAAACACCCACCACGGGCCACTTGAGTGAGAAGGTTTAGGAACTGCAGCTGTCCGCCGCTGCTGTTAGGAACATAACACAGATTGGCAGCTTCTGAACAAGTTAAACATGCATGTACGCTCTGACCGAGGCCTTAACGCAAGAGACAGGAAAGCATGTGTTCATAGAAAGGCCTCCATGTTCATGAGGCCTTGTCTGTAGACGCTAAAAACTCCTATGTCAATGAACAAAAATAGATTAACCGTGGGATATTCATCTTATTATAGATCACTGCTTAGCGATATATTGAATAAAGTAGTCACACACACTGCAAGGAATAGTCTCAGAATGCTTATGCCGAATGAAAGAAATCAGGCAAAAAGGATGATAATGATTCTAGAAGAGGCAAGCGATTTAATAATAAAGGGAATCCAGGAGCTGGCGAAGGTGAGGAAGAGCCATGGTGAGGGGGCGTGAGATGGTTTTGGGTGAGTGAGGTTCCTTATCATGATAATGATAATGGTTTCATCCAGGAACTGGGTTTCAAAACTCGTGGAACTATACATCGGATACGTTCGTTGTGTATCAATTATACCCCAATAAAATGTTAAGGTAACTGGCCCTGGCTGGTGTGGCTCAGTGGACTGAGCGCCGGCCTGAGAACCACAGGGTGACTGGTTCAAGTCCCAGTCAGGGCACAGGCCTGGGTTGTGGGCCAGGTCCCCAGTAGGGGGCATGCGAGAGGAAACAACACATTGATGTTTCTCTCCTTCTCTTTCTCCCTCCCTTCCCCTCTAAAAAGAAATAAATACAATAAAATCTGTAAAAAAATGTTAAAATAACTTATTGCATGTGAAAACTACCTTCTTATATTAGAAAAGCAGACTGTTTGGTAACCCCACGTTTACTCCACTATCCCTGTCCTCCCCTGGGGCTGCAGAGACTAGCGAGCAGTGACGGGTCTCTCTGCCTGAGTCATCGAGAAGGATGTCTCAAGGCCACAGCACCAGGCTACCCTCCTCAGTCCTCATTTTCGTGCCTGGGCAGCAATGGCCTCGAGATGCAAAGTTCGTAGAGGCTGCTGAGATGCACAAAAGCTTTAGACGGTTTGCTCTGCCATGAGTGACGTGAGCAGAGGAGAGAGCCTGGGGGAGGAGCCCTGAGGGCTTCTGCAGAACCTCCACCCACAGAGCCACGATCCGGGGTACAGCAGAGATGCGCCTTCAGAATGGGCGCCTTCTGTCTGGTGGCTGTAGCCCAGCCTGCCTCCTGGGAACACTTGCAGGGTTCTGACATGCAACAGCTCCCTACCCAAGCCCTGTCCTCTCACAACCAGGAGCTGAGGGATGGAGAGAGGGAACAGAGGTCTGCCTTCTCTGAGAACCCTGAGGTGACCAGTGCCAACTCTGGAGACCAGCCAGCTGGCAGAACTAAGGTGACTTCAGCCATAAGAACTGAGAGTGAGAAAACTGGTAGAATCCATGGACAGGCCAAAAACCTGCAGCACGGCTCTTCCGCGTGATTGGCTATTGCCAGAAAAATCAGTCGTGAAGGCTCAGCGCATTCATTGCTGTTCATTGGCTCTTGGGCTTCCATTCTCTGTGCTCCTTCGCACATTAGAAGTCTTCCAGGCGGCACTCATTGCGTGGCATGTAAACTGATCCCGTGCATCTCTGGTTTTCTCTCTGTGACTGTTCTAAGACCTGGGACTGGGCTTGGTTTAAATTTTTATTCCCAGCAACTAGCACATTGCCAACCCCTTGGAGGTATGAAATAAAAGCCAGTGAGCAGATGAACAAATGGGTGAGCTTGCCTAGAGACACTTGAAAGTGTGCTCTAACATTTTAGATGCCAGATACACAGACCAACAGGTACTGGGATAGCTTGACACAGGATCATCACGTCACCGCCCCCTCCCGCAACCTCCCCTACTGGTACAGACAGCAGGATCAGCCTCTTGAAGGTTACATGTCAGGGAGAAACTGTGCACTCTGGTCTGGTGAGCCCTGAGAAGCTGACTCTAAAATTAACTTTTTGGCCGACTCAGCTCAGTTCAGTGAGAAGACTTAGAAGGACAGCCTCTGGCATCAATTCCTTTAACACTAATTAGCCAGTCTACTCCAGATTAAGTTGAGAATAGAGTGGCCAGGTCAGGCAATCTCCTTAAACTTTAACAGACGTTAATTATTCATTGATCAAACTCATTTGTACCTAAATTTTTCCTGCAGTAGAAAATACAAGGTAACACGGGTTATGTTCTTCTTTTGGGGTGTGTATTTGATATAAAAGCAATTAGAAAAATTATAACACTTATGTTTCAAACAAGTGCTCATTTGACAACTGACTTGTTGACTTAAGATGTAATTCTTTGGGGTGAATTTACTATATGAATGTAGTTTCCACGATACATTCAAATTGTGCTAATTGTTGTAGCAAGAAGAACATAGAGTTACTATAGACCAGCAGTGTGAATGCAGACTTGAACTAAATCACAGAGTGAATTTTATGTAGGTCAAAAGACCGTTTTATGGAGCATAATCAATGGTGCTTCATCGTAAATACTTAGAACAAAAAACACAGGACGGAGGCTCAGTACAGAGCTGCTGTTCTACAGCCAGCTTTTCTGCCAGCTTCCCAGAAGCCTTTGAGACAGCAGGAGCATCCACGAAGTGCCGAGATTGGATGCTTTGCCCTGGAAAAACAACATATGTTTGGACTACAAGTTTTCTGCACATTTTCACTTGTAACAGTCACCGGTTACAATATGCTGCTTGAAATATGTTGCTTTCTTTTATAGAGTGTTTTCTAATATTGAACATATTTCAAAGTTGTAAATTTTTGCTTTGGGAATATAATTTTTCTTCTGAAAGCGTGGCTCCAAATGGGCTGCTCTCTTGTGATGGCAAGCCTGACGGTTTTGCTTCCTGACACCAGACACCCTCCATGGAAATCACTGTCTGAAAAAGCCAGTTACCACAAATAAGCCACTATAAACAGATCTCATACAAGGTCTGAGTTTCTAAGGCTAAATAGTAAATCTATTTCTAAATCCATAAGGTGCTTTACAACTTTGTTATTATTCTCATATATAATAATGATCTAAAATTGGAACGATGGCCCCCAAGTCCCTGCAGTCTTCACGACTGGTGGGCACACAATGTCCCAGCCCTCTAGATCTATAAATACAGTAACTGAATGTGTCCTGTAGGCACACTTAATTTTTTGCTCCTTAGGGGAATGAAATATTATGTCTTTCCATCATGTTGTTGGAAAGGCAGAGTTAGGCCTACTCAAGTTCCCACGTAGTTGACTTGGGCACTTCCCTAAGTGTTCTAGAATTAAGCCTCATTATAATTATTTGTCTCTGTGTTTGCTTTCCCAACAAACTATGACTAAGACGTATGTTTTCTTTGCATCCAGCAACTAACCCAGAAAAAAAAAATCTATGCATGGAAAACTTTCAATAAATGCTTGTTGAATAAGTAAAACAATGAGTGGATAGCCGGACGGATGGATGGATGCATGAAACCACCGCTACGTGCTGCCTGACCAGTTGGAATGTTGATTGTCACAGATGCTGGGCAATGCAGCCCTATTTCCTCTTTGAAAATAAACAAGGGCTTTAAATAAACTTCTGAAGGATGTGGCTGTGTGTGATAATTAGATGCTGAGAGACCTGCAGAAATCTTCACCAAGTCACACAAACGTTTTCACTGGAGAAAACAAAGAGCCACTGTGGTTTCCCTAATACACTTCTATAATTCTGAAGATACTTAAATTCTTTCTACAAGAGCACAGTTTTCAATGCCAAAGAGTCATCCACATATTTTTATGTCAATATCTGAATGCGTGGGCTCCTCCCAAGAAGTCTGCTATCAGAAGCACGCAGAGGGAACCATGGGTCAAATTAAGCAGTTTTCAGGTAGCCAACGCGCTGGTCCAAAATAGCCCTGCTTATAGAGACGGACTGCAGCATCTCGATGCATTTCCGACGCAATTATTTTTCCCACTGGCCCCCAGATGTAAAAAAGGATCTCCAAATTGATGGCGATGAGTCACAGTCCTGCCTCACTGTGTCCTTAGCTCATTGTAAATCCCTTTTTACGGGGAAAGTCAGAAAACAGCACAATTACCACCCAGTCTAAGCTGCTTCCCTGGACAAGCCAAGCAGAAATAAGGCATTTTTTTTCCTCCTAAAAGATAATAAACTTTATTTTGAAATAGTTGCAGCTTCATGTAGGCAGAATTAGAGGACATATTTTACTTCCAGGCCTTTTAAAAACTAATAACAGCATTAATTCTCATTGACCTGGTAAAGAAAAGGAAAAGGATTCTCTTTACCGAGAAAGGATGAGATGTTTAGGTTTTAAGGAAAAGACACGGTGGATAATGGCACTGAAGTACCCCACTATTTTGGGAATTGGCAATCAGTGCCCAATTTTGAGAGAAGTAAAGACACAATAATGGGAAGTTATTGCAGATATTCTTCTTTGCCAGACAGCATCTCCGATGGCTTTTGTTAATGGCATTAAAGCCAGCCGCCATACATCCAGACCCAGAACTTTTTCACATGGGAGAGCATCCTGCTAATTGTGATGTTACCCAATAGAAAGAGGAGTGTGCACTAACACGAAGGAAACAGCCTGGCCTTGAGACTTACAGCTCAGGAATTTCCAATGTACTCTAATGTGAGGTCCCGTTTTTTGATAAGCTGTGGAAGGTGCCAATAGGTACGTCAAGTTGACCTGGGGCTAGGGGCGGTGGGCGGTGGACACAGAGGGATGAGCCTCCCGTCGGTCAACAGGCTGCATCCGTCTGAGCAATGAATGAATGAAGGGCTCAGCCACTTTCCGCTCTCCTGCCTCTGTGTGTCTCTGACGGTGCTTCTGGATCGTGCAGGTCCTCCAGGTTATCCCTAAAAACATGAACATGTCCGGCGTAGAGGGTGTGAGGGTCTAGATTCCATTTTCACTAAACCTGAAAACTTTTTCTGGAACTGTTTTTTTTTAAATAAATTCTTTCCTTTCTAAGCTTGTTCCCTGGTTTTTAATAAAAGTATGATGAACATTCTCTGTGAATCCCCCACTCCCTCCAATGCTCTCCCGGGCCCAGAATATCCTCCCTGTGGTGTCCTCTCTGAGAAACCCCGCAAAGAGCTGCACGTTTCTGAAATAGCTTTTAAGGCGAGGACCCCACCGGCCTCCAGGACCCTCTGAGCTGAGGCAAAATTGCTAAGCAGTCTGGTGGCACAGGTCAGAGAGCCACCCGAACAGCCAGAGGCCATTGTCGCTGAAATCCTGTGTGTTCCCTCGTGTCAGGTCACATCCCATTACAGGAGAAGAACCAGAGCAGAAAATAAGCCCCACATCTATCCTACATCTATGACTTAACTATATTTTTTCAAAAGCAGCGCCGTTGGAAGCAGCGACTGCATGTAAATGCAGCCTGGAGCCATCAGAAATGTCATGCAGGAAATCATGTCATGGGGTCGACTGTCACTGTTAATTAGAATAAAATAATACTGTTGCCTTCTGGTACAGACCACAGAAGTTTAAAGTCATCGTGACTTCTCCTCCCCCTATGCTCTCTCCACTCGCATGCCCCCCCAACTCACCTGTCCCCTCAATGCCCCTCGTCTGAGGAGGTGACTCCACCGTTCCTCCAGGTGATTAAGCTGGAAACCAGGAGGCATCCCCAACCCTCCAGTCCCTCCTGTACTGTAACCAGTGGATTTCCTCTCCAACGTGCCCGCTGGGTCAATGTCTCATTGTCCCCCCCACACAGCTCTGTTCCACGTCCTAGTCCTCTCACCTGGATCACTGGGTGGTCCCCAAACGATTCTGGGCAGCCGTGCCTGCCCTCCTGAATCTCCTCTCAGTTTGGCGATTCACGGCAAGTTTCATCTAAGGGGAATCTGACAGCACCGTTTCAGGCCTCCCACTCTATCGTCTATATTGGAGTTCTGAACGTTCCAGCCCCCGTCCGCCCCCTCCGGCCTCACTTCACGCCCCTCGCCATGGTGTTTCTAAGCTCTGACGCTTGTTGACACCCTCTACGTCTGCCACTGCCTCCAAAATACTCTCCATCACATTTCCAGTGGGTCCAGGCCCGCTCTTCCTTTGAGCAGGAGCATCTGGGGCGTTCTCTGGAGGCCCGCCGGAAACTCCCAGCCTGAAGGAGGCCTGTCCCCCCATGCCCATCAGGCGCCGTGGGCTCTTCTTGTGCACCTGCCACCGTTGTTCTTGTGAGGCTGTGCAAGTGACCAGAGGCCCCTCCTGCTGTCTCTGTACCCGGGCAAACCACAGACCCTGACAGGATAAGCAAATTCATTAAAGAGCAAAGACATGCATTTCTGGGGAGCGGACACTTACACCTTGGCGTTCTGGCATTTTCACTAGTCACGCAGGATGGGACCGACAGGCACCGACGCTGAGTAACATGGAGAAAGAAAGATCGTGAGTCGTGGTGTTCTGGCACGGCACACACTTCAATGCCTCACTCAAAACCAGAGTTTTCACACCCTAGTATAGAGTAGGTAGATACTAAAAGCAATGTATTACTTCCTCCCAAAATATATTTAAAGACGTTTTGCTGCCTAATTAAAATGAAGAACTAACAGTTTTAGCTCTTACCTCTTTTTCTGTTTAGTTCTCATTCTGGACACACTGAGACAGGCAAAAAAATTTCCAAGATGGTTCCACCTCAAGAGAGCATTTTTACCATTTTAACTACATAGCTGAAGCCCTCCTATGTATTATTTATCAGAAAAGAATGAGTAAAGAATACAGTATGATGCTGGAAGCGGCCCCCCCTTGTTTAGGGATTCATGGTGCTAATTCTGTCTAGGAGGAGGTCCCGTCTGCACCAGCCCGAGCGCAGCGGTAGACGCTCCACAAAGTGTGACACCACATGCCTCTACTTCAGGGACTGCCACTGGGGCCAACCCGTTAGTCTAAGCAGCTGACTGGCCTGTCCAGAGGTGGGGACGTGTGCCGATCCTTTCAAGGTCATTGTCAGTTGCACTAAGCAGTGGGTCAACCTTGAACATCTGTAAGCTATCAGTCACGTGTCTGCAATGACGGTGTCTCCCGCACATGTGCCGCTCTTCTGCCCTTCGCAAACGAGTTCTTCCAAAGAAAAAGCTCTATGCCTCCTCTTTCCCTGACTTGAATTTCTGGGTGCCCCTTCCCACCTCAGCTGGCTGCACTCTGGGTCCAGCTCAGCTCTGCCACTCCAAGGGCGCAGCTGTGGCAACCGTCAGCCATGGCCTCGGTCTGACAGCCAGCAGACCGCAGTTCTCCACTGAGGTCTCCGGGGCATTTTTAAGTGATCACTTCATTCTCCTCAAAATTCTCTTTAAAATTACATGCATCTCTGACTCTATTTAACTATCTGCTCAATTCGCAGTACATTTAGGGAACTCGCTCTTCTCCTGGTTTCCAAGATCTGATCCATTGTTCCCTCGTCTTTCCCCTCAGCCCTTGACCTAGACTGCCTTGTTGCTGATGTTTAAATGCTCTCTGTTAGCTGATTTTTTTTTCAGAAAAGCATTCCTCTCGAGCTTATATTCTGTGCTTTTAGCTACATTAATAGCAGTGTCTATTAGGTGCCAACCTTTTTTCAGTTTGTATCTCTGTCTTTTCCCTCAAAACTTCATTTTTGTTTATGTTTTCTATGCCAGCTGATGAATCTATTGTACGGCATTT
This sequence comes from Macrotus californicus, assembly GCA_007922815.1. NCBI lineage: Eukaryota > Metazoa > Chordata > Mammalia > Chiroptera > Phyllostomidae > Macrotus > Macrotus californicus. The sequence goes on along the minus strand of VMDR010005765.1, from coordinate 23,071 downwards.
CCCCAGCCTCACCGTGGTACTCTTCTTAAGCCAGGGGTTCTTCACCAAGATTAAATTTGAATAAACCTGAGAGGTGAGCAAGAGCAGGATTAAAAGGGGTGGGGATCATTGAAATCCCCCTCAAATCTCTCAGCAGAACGCCATGTGGTTTTGTGCTGATAACATTTTTCAAGCCAACACCCTATCCGATACTCAGAAGTCTGTGAACTCTGAAGAGTCAAGAGCTGTCACCTCTCCTTCAACCCTCATCCCTCATAAATTACGAAGTTCTATCCATTTTGCTTTAATGTCTAGCCAAGTCGCCCCTTCTCTTACGATTCCAGTGTCCCATATAAAGTTCCTTTCATCTTCACGTGCTAAGCGGGTCACCTGCCTCCAGTGGAATAGTCTCCACATTGCTACAACACTCATCCTTCTAAACGACAAAACAAATCACATGTCCTCCCTGCCTGAACCCTCCAAAGGCCCACCATCCCACTCAGAACAACCCTCTGGGGTGGCGCCCGAAACTCTGTGACTGTGTACTGTCCAGCTCACTGACGAGACACCACCTGGCCCTCGCACACTTCCCACACTGACCACACGTCTCTCCCCTCCTTCTCTGTACAGTCCACAAATGATGCTTTTCTCAGGCTGTCTCCCACTTCCTGCCCTGTCCCAAGTGACTCACCCAAGCCCAGACACTTCTAGTCAACCAGCACAATGATAGGCCAAATCCCCGTGAAGGATCATGCCCCAGTATGGTCACTGGATGCACCTTCATCACTTTCTTTTCCCAAGACTCCTTTCTTTCCATAAACACTGCTGACCATCAGGCCCTGGACCACAAACATCACGGAGCCTTCCCTGCACACCGGACCCTCCTCTGTTTTGACTCCTGTCACACCAGCACGCGTGTCTTCTTCCAACAAACAGCTGGCTGTCCTGTTTTAGCTTCTCTACCAGCCCGTAAGTTAAGAAGAGGGCTTGCCAGCTTTGGGTATGAGTTGGTGTGGGAGGCAGAGACTGCCGGCTGTTGACAGGCAGGAGCAAGCCACGTGCCCTTCCGCCCCTCCTATTCCCATCCTGCCATCTTCACTACGCAGATACTCAGTGTGTGTTTCACTGACTAAATCCCCAGACTCAGGAAACTGCAATTCCTGCATGGAGGGTAGTGAGTAGATCAAGGTGAGTAGCAGAGGGGAAGAATGAAGGCGAGGAAGGGAAGGGAAGATGCTGGAAAGGGGAACTGAGAATCCTGTGACAGGTATTTCCTGCCTTGTCTCACCGAACCCTAACAATCATCCTGCGGCACTTCAGTGAATGATTTACGTAAGTAGCAGGACAGAAGTCACAAAAGAGAAGAAGAAGCCCTGAGGAACCAAGAGTCAAAGAAATGGTGAAGCAGCAGGTGAGAGGGAATCCACTGCAGGAAGAAGAGGCACCACTACGGGCAAGGCAAGACAGGGCAGGGCAGGGCAGGACAGGGCAGGGCCAGGCAACCAGCAGGAGAATCATCACCAGCTTTTTGAAATGAAGGAATCTTAACTTTTAACACTGCCAGGGGGCTCTGATTTCTGAGCTATTTTATCTTATTATTTCCTAAAAAAAAAAAAATAACAAGAGTTAAACACCTAGATAATTAGCACGGTTATTCTTTCTCCTCTAAAAGAATGTAACCTCGTGTCTATTTTCAGGTCTGCCGACACCTTCCCAGGTCTCTATTTCTGTACTCTAACGCCATCTGGAACCACTAATTTTATTTTGTTTCAGTCATTCAAGGGTGCTCCCGCCTGAATGTCAACAGCAGCCATTTTCACAGAGTCATCCTTATTTTCTAATTTTCCAGAATACGTTTCTTCCTTGTTCCAGGACTTTTAAAGAAATGTTTACCGTACTGAAAGAACGGAAGCTCTGTGAGACGTGCTACTTTGAGATGTCTCAGTTTTAACAAATGTCAATAAAGCTCTGTTGAAACAATAGATTTTCACTTCTTAATTCTCTTTCACATGCTTAATTAAAAGACTCTTCAAAGATTATTTTAAAATAACCCCCCATTTTCAAATCCGCAGAATATTGATTCAATCTGCTTTGAGTAATATTAAATAAAACTGAGTCACACACAATTAGTTCAGTAACTAATGCAGCAGCACAGATGAGCTGATACGGCCGGGAAGGAGAGCAACGGGAGAGTGTTAATAAAGGAGCAGGTGCTTTCAAAGAAATCCCCATTCGTCAATGTAGGCTGGTGCTCTCAGGCACTGCCTCCACCCTGCTCTGAGTGCGGGCACTGGAGCCCTGGCCCTCGAGAAGGATCAGCCTAGTCAGTCTCTGCTCCAGTCCTGACTCAAAACATGCAAGAAGCTTAGCACTCTAGACCTCGACACCAAATCATGTCATTCCTGAGTCCCGTAGCCACCAATGCTGCCTGAGCTTCTGCCTTTTCCCATATGTCTAAATCCTCACTGAAGCCAGCCTCCCAGGACATTGGGCCTCTGGGGCTTCCAACATCTACACTTAAAGCTCTTCCTACCTCTTCCTGGTATCCACCTGTCCCTGGCCCCTGCCTCGATAATGGAGTTCCAGTCCTTGAGTCCAGTATACTTCGCTAATGCCAACTGTCTGCCCACCTAAACTTCTATCTATCACTGGACTTAGGTTCCCACTGCCTCATGCAGCCTGCAGGTGGGAGCCCCGCAGGTGTGTCGCTCAGGTCACACCGGCTTTCTGGTTGGATTTTCACTCGTTTGTCAGACTTTTCCTTTGTCATGCTTTGGTTTGGGAGTGTGTCTCCACAGTGCCTCAAGTGGTCATTCTAGAGATCAAATTCCTTTTGACCTTGATCGTTCTCAGTCTAGTTTGTCTTAATAACAACTAGACCAGGTTTGATGAAATCTAAGCTCACCCTGACTGGTGTGCCTCAGTTGGTTGGGTGTCATCCCACAAAACAAAAGGTCACCAGCTTGATTCCCAATTGGGACACAGGCCTGAGTTGCAGGTTCGGTCCCTGGTTGGGTTGCATGCAAGGGACAGCTGATCAGTTTCTCTCCCTCTCTTTCTCCCTCCCTTCCCCTCTCTCTAAAAATAAGTAAATAAAATCTTAAAAAAGGAAAAGAAATCAAAGCTTAATATTTTTTGATATCTGAGTAAAAATCAACTGCCAAATGGCAGTGTACCACAGCAAGTATGTAGTTACTCAAATTGGAGCTGTATTTTAAAATTTGTAAGATGAACACTAAGGGATGTGCAGAGAAGTTTGTGCAGGGAAATGAAGGAGATACCCCGGTCACAACAGTAGCAGTTTAAAGGCCCAGAGGCATCAGAGCTCAGGGTGGTCTTGGGGACGTGAACAGTGTGGATGGAGATGCCCCTGGCCAGATACAGAATGTGGTCCAGGTCTGTTCTCCATGACAGGTGACATAAGTTGCCTCCTGAGAGATTTGCTCTTTAACAAATACTGTGGGCAGGAGTAGTAAGACCAGGCTGTCCCACGAAGACTGCTCTCAGAGTTGTGTGTGGGGGAGGCGAGGCTGGGAGGCCAGTAAGGGGCTTTACTGTTGTCAAAAGAAAATGAAAGTAAGGGCATGAGTTCAGAGTGCGCAACAGACTGCAGGAAAGGAAGTGACAAACAATGCAGACAGGGCATGGGTAGTAGGGAGCGGTTGCTCATTTGGGGATGACGTGAAAAAAATGACTGTCCAGCTGTCTGAGTCGGTAGACAGGGGGAGAAGTTGACGAGCCCGTGGTCCAGGAATCCACACACCCATCCATCCACCCATTCACTCATCCATATATTCACCCAACACACAGAGACTCCTGTGTGTCTGCCCCTGGGAAAGGGGTGCTTAGACCACACAGTTCAGCCTGTGATTCCGGAGAGATGGCGGGCTGGGACTCAGCCCACAGGCAGGACGTGAATGTCATGAGAATCATGGAAGAAGCAAAGGAGAGTTCGTAAAATTAGGAGAGAAAAGACCTGCTAATAGTGAATTTTAAAGATGAGACCTTTTAAGAATGCCTGGTTCAAACTCCTTACAAAATTCCTCAAGGAATAAAACTTGGAGACATCATTGGGACAATTTTTAAAATTTCAGTCAGGTCCATGATTCATAATAGCACTGCATAGATATTAAGTACCCTGAGTACAGTGCTTATGCTGTGATTATTTAAGAGGTTGACCTTTCTTCTTAGGAGACACACTCTGAACTATTCAAGGGTAAAGAGGCATTAAGTCTGCCACTTACTCTGTAATGGTTTAGGAAAATATGATAGAGATGTACCTGTACTATCTATAACTGCAATCTATGTTTAGCATATGATTATCACTTATCAATAGAGATAGAAAGAGAGAGCACTAAAGGAAATGGGCAAATATAAACAATTAGTAAATGTGGATAAAGGATATACAGGCTTTAGTTATCTGTTCTTACATCTTTTCTGTAGTTTTTTTAAAATATTTTATTTATTTATTTTTAGACTAGGGGGAAGGGAGGGAGAAAGAGAGGGAGAGAAGCATCAGTGTGTGGTTGTCTCTCACACGCCCCACACTGGAGAACCTGGCCCACAACCCAGGCAAGTGCCCCGACTGGAAATTGAACTGGTGACCCTTTGGTTCATAGGCCAGTGCTCAATCCACTGAGCTGTACCAGCCGGGGCTCTTTTCTGTAGTTTTGAAATTATTTCCAACTATAAGTTCATCTCCAAATAAAAATTTTATAAAAATACTTGAGGAAATGTGGTAGTTTTGGAAAAGTTAAATGGAAAAGTAGAAATTCTCATGGGAGAGAAAGTTTTAGGGACTATTTAATCTAAACAAAGTAAAAAAAAAAACACCTTTCAATATTAGGCATACAGAATCTGACCTATTGTTTATTAACCACTCCTCATCCCAAAACAAAATGTGTGTAAGCACAATGATGGAGTTAGGATATAAAAATTCTGGACAAAATCAGCAGGTGGAAAGGTTACCTAGGCATGAAGGATTTCCACCAACTGAGCGTTCAATGTCTCCAACCAGTGTCAGCTCTGACTGAAATGTGGCACCAGTGGTAAGGGTCTGAGGGACCCCCCTATCTAACAGCCACTTAGCGCTCGGTTCGCTCAGAGACAGCCTTTATGACCCAATCAGAGCCTTTCTAGCCATACAACTTGTTGGCATATTGTGTGTTTTGGCCATTCGACCTTTGTCACATCCATGTGGTTGTACATAAATATCATTCCAAGGTAGGCGCAAATGCAGTAACTGAAGCATAGTTATCTTGCTATATTTTAATTGTTTGGGGGTACAGTAAAATTTTTGATTGTCTTAAGGGTTACACTTATTAATTCTATGTAGAATTCTACTAGCTACAAGTTAGGTGGGAACTTCGGATTAGGTAGAAGTGTACAAGGAATCCCGTACGGGAGTGGAGCCTCATCTCAGGGAGTGTTGGACAGATGAAAGTGATGAGTGGCAGGCACTCTCATCCCCTTTGCTGGGTGTGTATTTTTGTTTCAATCTCCTCTCACAACAGAATAACTTCCTCTTCAGGATCCACAATTACTCAGAGACCTAGTTTTATGGAAAATAAAAATAAATTTCAGTTACAACCAGAGTACATTAAAAATATACAATTATCCTGCCAATTAAGGTTACCCAGAGTGTCAAGACAATTCAGTGGGGAAAACTAGTCTTTTGAACAGTACCACTGATCAGCTGAACTTTCACATCCAGAAGAACGAGGTTGGACCCCTACCTCACACCATACACAATAATCAATTCAAAATGGATCAGCAACCTAAATATAATAGCTGAAACCCTAGAACTTTTAGAAAAAAAGCGTAGGAGTACATGAGTATGGCCTTGCATTTGGCAATGGATTTTTTAATATGAAACCAAAAGCATGAACAACAAAAGAAAGAAAATATATAATACGGACTTCATTGAAGTTAAAAAGGTTTTGTACATCGGACTTCATTGACGTTAAAAAGGTTTCATACATCGAAGAAACTTTTTAAGAAAATAAAAAACACGCTACAGAATGTGAGAAAATATTTGCACATCATATATTTGATAAGGGTCTATTTTCCAAAATGTGTAGAGAGCCCTTACAACTAAAGAACAAAAAGACATCTCAATTTAAACATGGACAACAGGCACATGCAAAGATGCTCACCATCATTAGTCATTAAGGAAACGTAAACCCACAGTGAAGTCCCACCTCACACCCACCAGAATGGCTATAATTCACAAAATGGAAAATGACAATTGCTGGTGAGGATGTGGAGAAAGTCGAGGCATCGTATATGACTGCTGACCCTTCAGTTAGTTAAGTGGAAAAGACTCTGCTGGTTCCACAAAAAGTTAAACACAGACTTGCCATATGACCCAGCAATTCTACAACTAGCTAAATGCCCCCCAAAACTGGAAAAAGTACTTAAATAGATGTACACGCATGTTCATAGCAGTCCTATTACAAGAGCCAAAAGATGGACAGCTCAAATGTCCATCGATGGATGATTAAATAAACAAATGTGGAATATACATACAATGAAGGATTAGCCATAAAAAAGAAGGAAGCTCTCACAGGTGCGACAATGTGGGTGAACGTTGAAAACATTATGCTAAGTGACAAAAGTTAGATGCAGAATGTCACATATTGTATTATCCATTTAAAATATCTGGAATAGATGGGAAGCAGATTGGTGGTTTGCAGGGAATGGAAGACTGGGAAGCAACTATTTTAATGGACAGGCTCTCCTTTTGGGGCATTAAAATGTTTTGGACCTCGAAGGAGGTGGTGGTTTCATATCACTGTGATTGTACTAGATTTCACCGAACTATTCACTTTAAAATGCTTAATTTTCTGTTATTTCATGTCAATAAAAAATTTTAAATGCATATCATTTTCTTCATTTCTATTACTGATCTGAGTTTTTATTGCCACTTGATAGTGAAAATACTAGATATACTAAACAACCATTTCTGGTTTAAAATTCTGCATCTCTATAAGTCCATTCAAGATAACCATGTCACGTTCATTTAAGCCACAATCTTGTCAGTGATTGGCCTTCCTTTCCCTTCTCTGGGGGGACCCTCACCATATCAATATGACGTGGCTGGGAGGCCACAGGATGGTGGGTAACAGTCGCCTCTCCCTGGTATCTCCTGATATTGCTCATTGTTGAAATCAGGAGTCATGTGCTCAGCCAGCTTGGACAATGTGTGGATATTGCTCTGATGGGTGGTGACAAGCCAGCTCTGCAGCCCCATTACCTGTCTCTGTGAGCTCCCAACAGCACACCATTCTCATGCCACAGTCCTTGATGGGAGGAGCCCCTCGCCTCACGCAGAGTCCCAGTAAGGCACAGGGACATCTGGCTATTGAGCATGCCCTCCTTAAGCTAGGAGAGAGGGTCAGAGGCATGGCCCCTGTCCATCATGGAAGCTCCATGTCATTTCCACCTGCTTGCCCACCTGGCTCCGCAGTGGGACAGGAAGTGTCTTCCAGACACTGGTCTCCCTGGTGGATTAGCAACTCAGAAAGTGGTTCACTCAATCCTGGGGTGGGCGAGTCCCAGGTCCACAGAGCAGTCTGGCCGTCTGAGACTCGGCTGAGCGTTGCGTCTGGAGTCTTGTGTCTGAAGGCTGTGAATGAAGGCAGAATTTCCATGTTGCCGTCTGGAAACAGAATTTCTTCTTCTTTGGCAAACCTCAGTCTTTGCTTTCAAAACTGTCATCTGATTGGATGAGGCCCATGACATTATGGCGTTCCATCTGCTAAAAGTCAACTGATTGTAAAGGTTCCTTGTGTCTAAAATATACCTTCACAGCCCCATGCAGATGGGTGTTTGATGAAACAACTGGTCTCTGTCGTCCAGCCAAGTGGACACATCAAATTCACCATAACAGCAACAGAGAAGGAGCCTGGAGTCGGGTTCCATGAACCTGCCAAACCAGCCCTGGGCAGGCCACCTCCAGATTTCTTTGTGCAGGAGAGAATCAATTTCTGCTCTGTTTAATCCTCTATTTCTCCCTATTACTTTTTGCCAAACCTAATTCTGACTGATCTGTCTGCTGTCTTATTCTTATCAAGTTAATGAGATGCTGCATCCTGCCTCCTCCCACTGGGAAAGAGCCACGGGGCAGAGCTAAGTGGGGCGATTCCTGTTTCCCCTTTCTTCTCTCTCTGTCGTCCAAAACTCCTTTCTCCTTTCGACAGCTGGGAGTTTAGTTAAAATTCAAGGAGTGGATGAAACTCCTGCTCTCCTGGTTGAGAAAGAATCCCCAATCCCCTTAGTCTCCTATCATTCAGGAATGTGCCATGTCTCCTGGGTGATATGACAGCCAGTGGCTGTGGGGAAGGCGGACAAATAGCTGCACTTGGTGTCCCAGGAAGTTAAGCTGCCACAATTTAATGCTCCGTGTGCCACTCGGCCATACTTGTTTCAATTCTGACCACACTCAGGGACAGAGCAACGGGTCACAGTTCCACATTCCAAGAAAGAGCTTTTATAAGCCCCAGGGGAGTGTTTGTCCACTCTGGTCCATGAGGCCGTGACAGGCGGGAGAGTTGCGTGGTGCCCACCTTCCACGGAGATGATGTAATTCCAGATTACCAATTCAATGTGCAGGTAGCTTAGCAGCTCTTCACCAAAACAGCCCCTAAAATTAGATTCAAGCGTGGGCGTGTGGGAAAGGAACGTGTGTGAGTGCGTACAGAACAATATCCAGAGGAGCTTTTGAAACTTTCTGAAGGTGGGGAAATTAGTAATGAAAAATGGTTGAACATGAAATTAGCAATGTGAACTGCAGCCTTGTGCCCATGTCAAATAGCATTCTGTGCAGGGACTCCTTGGAACTGTCTTTGCTAATCCTTAGCCCATTCTTCCAAGGGAAGAGAGATGTGGACATCTCTGCTTTTATTCTCTGGCTGTTCGCTGTGTCCAGGTTTCTCTAATGCAGGTAAATCTGTGCCCTCCCGCAGGGTTCTCACGGCTATTGCCCCGGGTGGTTAACCTCCCTTCATCTACTTGCTTAAAGAACAGTGGTTAAGGCAATTTAACAGAGGCTCTGCCCCCGGTGGAGAGCTGCTCATTGCTGGCTCCAGCCCCGCCGCTAACTCAGGCTCAGTCCGCTGCTCCACGCCAGTACTTTCTGCCAAACCAGCGGCTTTTCTGTGCCAAGGTCAGTCTTCTGTACTTCCCAGTAATGAGGGAGGCCTTTTAAATCTCTTTTTCTTTTTTTGTGGGAAGGCTTACTTTCCAATCACAATGGTAACAAAAAATAGTTGGCCAGGCACACCCATTTGATCTGTTCCACCATCCTTTGAAATTTTAAATTGAACATTTCAATGTTGATTTCAAATTCAACATTGAACAGTAGAGATTAGTGTATCTCTCACAGTCACATGGTGAGGCTTTAACTCTTCATGGATTTCTTTATGAGAGGGGCTTCAGTAAGTTTCATAGAAATCCAGCAAGAAGGGTTCTCTCAGGAGACAAGGGCCCTATTAACACATTTATTCTCCTTATTTTACATTTAGTGGATTATGAAATATACATCCCCCTTTTCTCATGAATGCAGAAATGACCCCAAGTGGAGCCCACATCATCCAGCCTCCAGCCCAGGCCCCTCGACCCCCCTGGACATCACAAAGGACCCCTCCCTAGGCAGGGCCACATCCGTTGCACCACATCATTCGTGTCTGTTGCTGGTGTGGCTGCTGCATCCACAGGATGTTCTAACACTGTATAGAGTTCAGAGGGAGTCAACATGGGCCAAGGCATCCTGTGTCTCACAGCAGAGGACACCTCCACCATGCTGGGAAGGGACGAAGCCGGTACCAGAACCTAGAGCCACACAGGCTGTGATGCCACCAACTCCATGTGACCGAGTGGGGACTGAGTTGGGGGAATGAGCTCCAGGGCCTCATGTTGCAGGCTCCGGGCGAGCCTCCCAGCCACAGGGCCCAGCAGGTGCCAATGATTCAGTGGGTACTGGGCCAGCTCCTGAGGCTCAAGCAAGGTGGGGAAGGAGCAGAGGATACCTCAGAGGAACAAATAGCAATGACAAGTCACATGCTGGGACAGCCATCTGTGACAGGTTCAGAGGCTCCCTGCTCTCCTCTGCCAAGCCAGAAGGTTCCCTGGCTCATGTGTGACCTCTCCTAATTGGTCCTGGCTTCCCTTTCATAACGGTCAAGCTCAAATCTCCTCTCAAGATGAAAGAACCACTGGTGACACAAAGTCGAAGTCAGTAAGGTCTACTCACTCTTTTTCCTCCCTTTGAAGAGTCACCACAAGCTCCTACAGTTAAGGCTCCGGTTCATGGCATCATCCCAAGCCCCTTATTCTAGTATTCGGTGACTGTTCTACAGGCAGAGAAAGCTTATTGAGTTAGTACATGAATTAATGAATGCTTGCTATTTTCTCCTAAAGTAGACTTTTGCTGCAGTATCTATATGTCCTAGAATTTCTAGAGCATTCTTACTTCAGATATGCTCACTCAGCATTCCCTCTGAAGTCCACATGACATGTGACAGACCACCTGCCCCGATTTTCAGTTCCGAACACAGTCATGTAGCCACTGAGACCTGGCTTGAGTATGCCAGGTATGGGCACTGAGGGCGACTGATAGCTTGCAGAGTTCACACGCTGTCCTTATCAATATCCCTGCTCCCGGCGCACTGTAATACACCAGCCTTGAAACCCATTTCGTGTGTTCAAAGCAGAGTACAAAAATCAATTACCAAAGAAAGATTATTGTTGTATTGCAGCCTCTTGCCTTCCAGAGCAATGCCAAAGTCATTACAGAACACCACACTCCGGAAAACCGCTCTTCACCTCCCCCGACTGAGCTTCCTTTACAAAAAAGAGAGCATGACCCCCTGCTTGTGGAAAGGCAAGAAAGGCCTTTGTTTTACTGTGATTTCAGCTGGAATCTGCAGTGCTTCCCTATTTCAATCTTTGCAAACTAAGTTGTGAAACGCAGTCAGTTTAAAAAACACGTTAAGGAGAAACCAGGATCCTCCCATGGCCTGTTTTAGAGTCGTTTTCCTGTTTTATTTAGTCACATTAGCGTTCTTTTGCCCTTTAAGTGCCACAAGTTCAAGAGCACAGCTGTATGCATCCTGGAAACATTTTTTCTCATTGTAATAAAACAAGAGAGTACAATTTTCTGGGATATAGATAACGTGACAAACAACAAGGTAAGAGCTGAGACAAGTCGGGTCCTGCCACCGATAAGAAGCTGGGCTATTTTTCACTCACAGCTTTGGCATGGCTCTGGCTCTGAGCGAGCCAGGGGGTCGTGTGATTTGTGCCCTAGCGTACACAGTCGGTTTTTTTTCTTTTATCATCTAAACCATTATCATTATTAGAAGAGCGGTGTTTGTTCAAAGATGTGCAGAAACAGAAGAGGAGGTATCTCTTTCTAAAGGAAAAAAATTGCCTCGTGGGGTAATAGTGCTCTTTTTCAAAAGTCCATGCCACCTGCTGACAAGCCGGGCATCCTGTCGTGTTACTGTGGTAACAGGTAAGCACGTGGCTACAGCATTCCTGATACCGCAGGACCTCTAGAGCTAAAGCCGTCATAGTCACCGAGTCAAAAACTGAGAATAGAAAATGAGCAAAGGATGAATGAACTCTGATTTCCTCCAATGTCTCAATTCCACATTTGGACCATGTGACAAGGAGGTGAAACTTGGGTTTTCACCAACATTTGTCATGACTTATCCCCTAGAAAACACAACAGATTTGTTTCCTTTAAGCTCCTCTCCTTACCACAATTGTTGGCATTTTTCTGAAATTTTGAATTTTCATTTCATTTTTCTTTTTTAATGTATATTTAGGGCCTTTTAGCTCTTCTCTCAAAATATTTGTTTGACTAGTGTTCTTTCATTTTTCCTACTTTGCACAACTTCCCGGGTGTTTTATTCCTCTGATTTACCTTGAGCTTTTCAATCCCTTTTTCTGACTGCTGATCCGTCCCTTTCCATTCGTCACTGTGATCAAAATTAGCTTTCTGAGACATCCGGGCACGTGTTTCTTGACTAACGCTGCATTTATTTCTCTCTCTTGCTTGTATCAATTCACAAACTGGGGAGAAAAGCAATGCACATATCAATTTCCTAAATCAATATATGAAAGTGCCAGAACAATCACCATGTGGTTCACAGATCAAAGTCTCATTTCTTAAGGGGGAAAAGACTAGCTTAAACAATAAAATAAATTTATTGGTTTGGTTTAACTTTACAGGAAAGTGTGTAACCAGGGAAGATTAAGAGCCAGAGATTCCTGGGACTCGAGGACTGTCTCCCACACATGGTTTCTCTTCTCTGTTATTTACTTTTTTTACTCCAAAATTTATATTTGATTCTTCATATACACAATATTGCTATGGACTGAATGATTGTTTCCCCTCAAATTCATATATTGAAATATTGACCCCCAACAGGACCTTTGGGATATAATCAGGTCATGAGCATGGAGGCATCGTAATGGGCTTAGTGCCCTTGCAAGAAGAAACAGGAAACAGCTTGCTTCCTCTCTCTCCCTCTCTCTCTCACTCTCTCTCTCTCTCTCTCTCTCTCTCTCTGCTGTCCACCAATGAGGATACCATGAAAGGAAGGCTGTCTGTGAACCAGAAAAAGTCCTGACATCTAATCTGCCCACACCCTGATCTTGGACTTCTCAGCCTCTGTAAGAGTGAGAAATAAATTTCTGTTGTTTAAGCTCCTCTGTCAATGGTAATTTTGTTATAGCAGCTTCAACTGAGTAAGTCAAATTTCTCTTTTGATATTCTTTGATTGATATGTTATTATGTTTTTCTTTAATTCTTTAGATAGATTCTTTGTTATAAGTATAAATATGAGCTCCCTCAGGGACATTTTTATTGAACTATTTTGTTTACCATGAATGTGGCATACTTTCTTACTTCTTTGCATGCCTCATACTATCCTGTTGAAAACTGACTTTTTTGATAATGTATTTTAACAATTCTAGTATTAAATTTCTTCAGCCCCTCCCCCAACAAAGTTTGTCTACCTTGCCGATTTTTTTTGTTGTTGTTGCAGCTCACTTGTTTAACTACTTCCCTGTGCTAATTCTGCAGATTCTATATGTTGAAATTTGTGCCAACTAAGTTCTCTACTAACATTTTTTTTCCTTACTTTTATTTCTAAAACTGGCCACCAGTGGGTCATTCTTGAATCGGTATAATTCCGTAGCCAACCAATGATTGATTGGAAGATTTTTTAATATGCTTTTCCTGTATGTCTTTTACCCATTGTCAAGTGGATCTGTGTGAGAATTCTTGTCTTCAAACTGCAGGTACTTTACAAGACTGCCTTAATATTTGCTTCCTGCTGTTTGAAGCCCCAAGGTCAGCTAGAGGTGAGCGACTGGTCCTTTCTCCTTTCCAAAGTCTTTCCTGGTCATGCACACAGCGTTCCGTATGCATGCAGCCTGTTAGGTCACAGGAATTCTGTCAGAGTTTTTCAAATCCACTTTCCTTGTCCCGGTTTTCTTTAAAAATCCACCCAGACTGTTGTTTTCCTGAACTGAAACTACAGCCTTCGGCCACTGAGATGTCGCCAGTAGCTCACTAGTGTTTTAGCAGTGACCTGCCTGTAAAAAGCAAAACTTTTCAGCACATATCCAATAAAAGTAGAAACTCTGAATTGCACTATTTTGGTTGCAGTGAGCAAACTTGTAATTCAATCTCCCAGAACGAAAACTCCAGCCCATCCCAGAGAGCTGTGTTACTAAGTTTTCCAAATCTTTAAGGAAGAAACCTTGACAATCCTACACAAACTCACCTAGAGAGCAGCACAGAGGGTCAGAACCTTAACAGCAAAACCTCAGAACAATGCAGGAGGGAAAGCTCAGAACAATCTCTCAAAAACATAGAAACAAAACTCCTGAACTACAAGGAAATTGAATCAAGCAGCAAATAAACAGGATAATATGCTGTGATATAGTGAATTGATTTGAAAAGCAAGGTATTTATAATAACAAGAGACAATGTAATTCTCCAAATCAATAGAGTAAGTAAAAAATTCATATAATTAAATCAATAAATACAAAAAACATTTTATAATGTATCTATTTATGATAAAAATATTTCAGCAAACTAGAAATAGAAGATAATAAATTAATCTGATAAAGTATACCTATAAAATACATAAGCAAACACATTCAATAGTGAAATGTTGAAATCTTCCCTTCTGGGATGGAGTGTTAGAGATACTTGGCATTATTTTTATACAAAACCTGCAGCAATACAATGGGGAAGAATAGAAAGAAAAGTATATGGATAGAAAGGAGGAATTAAATCTGAAATTATTTATGAGAGACATAACTATGCACTAAAATTTTTAATAGAATCTATAAATAATTTATTAGAATTAATAGGCATGTTTAAATGGTTGCTCTATCTAGTAACCTTGCTATGAATACAAAAATAAAAAAATAAAAATGCCCCATTCAAACACATTTTTTACATCAGCAAAACAAAACACGGATCACAGAGAGGCAGCTGCTCCTTGCCCTCCCCTCTCTCCTGGTCAGTGCAGCCTAGAGCCGCCATCACGCCAGGCTGAGCAAAGTCGCTTCCTGGTTGGGGCTGAACGCCTGGTGTGGGGTGTGGGAACCGGGGCAGTAGGACACAGGCACCTTCACGTGACACACAGCCTCACAGTGTCATGGACCCCAGCAAGGAGCAGGCCTCCTGTGCAGCATCAGAGCACAAGCAGGGTGGAGGGGTGTCCAAGAACTGGGTGACACAGACTGGAGACTCAGAGCCTGTGGCCAAGCAGGAAACCCTGGCAGGAGGGAGGTCTGGCCTGGGGGTCTAGCCTAAACAGGATGAAGGCGAGCATCCCTGCGTAAGGGAAGGGCTGGCGGGGGACACCCAGGAGATCAGTTAAATGTAGGGGCTAGTCGAGTAAGTGAATAAATTCGAGAGAGAGAGAGAGAGAACAACAGATTTCTTATGTCAGAAAACAGGAAGGGCGAGAAATGCTGGAATTCTGTGATGTCAGAGTGAGCTAACATATTTCAGTAGATAAGGGAAGATGCAGAAGGAAAGGTAAGTGTGTACACACACACGCACACACACTCATGTACATGTTCACGTACATGTTTTGTCCCTCCTCTGCCCACTGCAGGACCTGGGAGCAGCCATGACCCCGTGCTCATGGGGCCAACTGTGATGCACGGCACATTCTTCCCACCACTCTCTGCGAAAGGAGCCCCAGCTGCCTGGAGAAAGGGCTGCTGCCCGGGCTGGGACAGAGGACAGAGAAAATGTGCCTGGAATGTCTCGTTACTCTTGAAACCCAAAAAGTGTTCAAGACAATAGACTTGTCTTTTTAAAGGACAATAGACTTGTCAAAAGGACGCAAAAATCATCGCAAAAGCGTTCTTGGTGGCCACATCTGGGACAACCCGAGAACCAAAGTTAAATAAATAAATAAATAAGTAACATTTTAATTCGTTGGATAAAATAGAAATCCATGAATCCCTGATGACACGCATACATGCTACACACGTAAGAGACAGGCTATTTGCATCATTTGAAAATACCTCCCATAAAAAACACATCAGTCAATTATAAGGGGCAAAAACAGTGTCTGGCAGATACCACATATTTAAGTGATTGAAGCAATCACTTTCAGGAAGAAGATAAATCAAGTGCCAAAGCTCCTTACAGGATGCAGGAGGAGACAGGCAATTGCCCTTGTTCTATTCCGACATTAGTGGTCGGGTGCTGCAGAGACAGACAACCGGTGGGACGTGCGCAGATAGAAGAGATTTATAGTAAGAACTGGCTCATGTGGTCCTGGAGGCCTTGCGGCTGGATGATATGCAAGCTGGAGAACCAGGAAAGCTGGAGGGGTGGTTCAGTTCAAGGCCAAAGGCCTGAGAACCGAGGAAGGGACCACTGGCATTCTGCCTGGAGTATGAAGGCCCAGGAGCTCCCAAGTCCAGGGGCAGGAAAAGATGGATGTGCCAGCTCAAGCAGAGAGGAATCAGCCCTGCCTTTGCTTTTTGTCCCCCAACAGATTGGAGGGTGCCCACCCACGTTGAGGAGGGAAGATCTCTGCACTGGGTCCACCCAATCAATCACTCCTCTCTTCCAGAATCACCCTCAGGCCACACCTGGAAATGGCATCTCCCAGCTGTCTGAGCTCTCTCTGCCCAGTCAGGTTCACACATAAGTTAATCATCACACGGGAAATTCAGCTGGGAGTCTGGTCCTGAGAAAACATCAGACAAGTCTGAATGAGGAGCATTTTTATAAAATAATGGGCCTATAATCTTCGAAAGTACCCAGCTCATCTAAATCAAATATCAAGGCACAGGACAAGTAAATACAATATCTAATTCTGAGCTGTGTTTTCCTGCTGTAGGATGTCATTGGGACAATTAGAGAAATTTGAAAGAAGTCTGAGTACTAAACATTATGGGCATGTCAGTGTTGATTTCTGATTGGATGGCTGTTAGGTAGAAAAACATCGCCATTCCTATGGAGCATCAGGGGGATGGAGCATCATGGGCAGCCTGCTCGGGAGCCATTCAGGGAGAAAAAGGGCTTGTCCAGTTCAACAACTTTTCTATAACTTTAGGGTTGTCTTAATTTTTTAAATGAACACAAGTACTACACTCCCTAATATAACGTCTTTAAAATTGATGTCCGTTTCTGTTAAAAACATGTATGACTTTCATGCAGTCAGTTTTGTATTCAGAAAAATACACAACTTCAGAGAAAGAAATGCAGGTGGGAAGATATACCACATATGTCATTCTCTGTCATTTGTCATACAGATCTCATAACAAAATCCCTACACATTTAATATTTGGGTAGAAATGCATAAGGGAGGTCTACAACGGACCCAGAAGCAGAGAGCCAAGGTTATTTGAGACAATCTACTGGATATCAAGAACTGTGTAAAGCCACAGTAATTGAGAGAGTGCTGGCCACACAAGGATACACAATAGAAATAAAACAGGAAGCGCCCAGAAACAGAACTTCCCCCTGTGGACACTTTCTGGGGACAGAGTTCGACCTTGGAGAATGAATGGCATTTTCACATCATCGCGCTGGGTCACTTGGCCATCACCATGGGGAAGAGTGGAATGGCCTCTCCCTCCCTCCGCATCCAGGGAAACCAGGCTCCCCGCTCCAGTGCTCCTCGGTGCGGGAGGCACAGCAATCGAGGCTGCGGAGCTGGCAGAACCCTCTGCGGCAGGGGAAGTGCTTACTGTCTGCGCTTCTGCGTGGGAGCGGCCAGCCACATACTGATTCAGAGCACTTGAAGTGTGACTCCTGTAACCAAAGTACTTAACTTTTACTTTTATATTATTTTACTTTATTTAAATTTAAATATCCTCGTGTGGCCTGTGGCTACAGTATCGAATATCACAATTCTAGATGATAATGTGAGAGAATAACTAGATGAGCTTGGGGTGAGGAGATGCTTCTATAGTAGAACACAAAAGAGTGTTTTCCATAAAAGAAAAGATGGATGTGAGATTAATTATAAATTAAGGACTTGACATGAGTGAGGGGGTAAAAGGTTCACCGAAAAGTTGGAGAAGGTGTTGTGGTGCATATAGATAACAATCTGCGAACACCTCCCATAAACCAGTGAGAAAATTACCAGAAAATGGCAATAATAAACAAATGGCTTGTACAAGTACTTCACAAAGAGGAAGTCCAAGGAAATCGTTCTTTATGTAGTGTCATCAAGGAACTTAAAATAAAAATCACAAGGTATCACTACACACCCACCGAAATGATTAAAATTAAAAAGACCAACAAACGGGACACGTAGCAAGGGCTCGGAGCGAGAGGAACATCCCCACTCCGCGGGTGGTAAACTGAAGCCCACTCTGGCAAGTGGGCATATTAAATTTAAATATACATTTACCTTAAAAAACAACGATTCCACGCTAATGGGTACACCCAACATGAATGCGTGTATCCGTGTGCCAAAAGTCTTGTACAGGCATGTAGAATGTTCCTCAAATTGGATTTGTCTGATATTTTCTCATGATAAATAAATTGTGGTATGGGATAACAAATTGTGGAATACAACAGAATATTATAAAGTAAAGATTATGAACAAATTGCCACTGAATACAGCTTGGAAGGAATCTACACAGTGAAAGAAAGAAAACAGAAAGAATTCACACATGTGAGTCCTTCTGTGTAAGATTCAAAACAAGTAGCGCTCCTAGTGCCTCATCTCAGACTTGGCATCATGGTCATCTGCAGTGGACAAAGGACGGCTCCTAAAGACATTAGGAGCTTCGGAGGTAAGCGTACCATTCAAGTTCACGCCATGGATAATGGACCCACGGTTTTACTCCCATGGGATCAGGCATTCAGCCCTATACTTTATGATTTGTCGCTTTTTAAATGTATTATAGGACAACACAAAATGATGTCATTGTTACTGTGAACTTCATAATTTTAGAAATTTATAACATTAACTGAGTATGTGATTTCCTCCCCTGGGCCAGCAGTCTGAGCCTGGTTTGAGGAAATTGCTACACCTGTCGATTGTTGCAGGAACATGCTTAGCTGTTTCAGTGATCCTCAGAATTAATAGCTTTGAAATTCAAAAAATAAATGATATTATGCTTTTTAGAGACAATGAGAATAGCACCAAGTTCCACAAAGAATTTTATTTCCCATCCCCTCAAATGGTGGCATGCACTGCTTCAAGTTAATGGAACTCCTGTTCTCACACAATTTTTAGAGTCTAACATTTCAAGGTGAATTTTATCACACTAACAACTTTTGTAAATGATTTCTAGGCTAAAATATTGAATTAGGATTATTGCCCTTCAGTGTGTCATTCGAGGTTGTTTAATGATGTTTTTTACACAGACGAGGAACATCGTTATCCTGGTAGACATAAAACAAGCCATTGTCTCGGCACTTTAATATCCTCCTTTGTTAAGTTCTCTAAAAATCCTTCTCGAAGAAAAACACGTGTTCTTTTCATTCTTTGCTCCTCCCCAGGGCTTGCCTGGGTTGCTAATTGCACTGTCCTGTTTATCTACTTTGGTCCACAGGGATCAAAGACCTTTCTGTGACTTGCTTTCCACAATGCCAGGCATAAATTGCTATTTATTATCAACATATATAAACGCACCGGCATTGTCAAGGGGAAATTTCTCTTAGATGGGAACATTTGCATAAAAATAGGTGCTTGCATTTTAATTGCGGGGAATATGGCTACTTTTATCTATGCCAGCCATAAAATATAAAAAGAGCAGAGGAACAATGTGAGGGGGAAAGACTAATCCATCCGCTAATAAGCACTCTACCCTGGTCTCACTCAGGTCAAACTACAACAGCCTCAGAAATTAGTAGTTACATGAAAATGATATTGTTCTTATTAATTGGCCAGAGTAGCCTTTGTGTAGAACTCAAAGACCTGAGGTTTTCTAAATTATAGAAAACTTTGCCTTAAATTTCACTTTGTGGCATTTTGAAATGCATTCTAGTAAAACCTGGGAAGATGTATACCAAGGTCTGTCCAGAAAAAGTCCAGCTATTGTTAGGGTAACAAGAACAATTCACTTGACATTGATGTGACCTGGCAGCCAAGGACCATGGACTGGAATGCACACATGTGAACAATGATGACCTCGCTGTACTAGTCAGTGGGGGCGGTAGATGCCGTTGAGTGAGCATGTGCACTGTGTGGCCGTCACATTCAAAATGACTGAGCGAGTAGAGCAACGAATCTGCATCAGATTTTGCATGAAGGTTGAACATTTCTCTGCAGAAACTATTCAGGTGATTCAGGAGGCTTTCAGGGACGATGCAGTGAGGGCAGCACAAATCAAAAAGTTTGGCACAAACACTTCAAAGATGGTTGAGAATCTGTTGAGAGAGATCCACGTTCTGGAAGGCCTGTGACAAGCAGAACACCTGAGAATGTTGAATGTGTACGGGCTGCAATCAACACAGATTGGCAACAGGCAGTGCGAGAACTGGAAGCTGATCTGGGGATTCCAAACACTGCCATGTCTGAGACGTTGATGCAGGATCTTGGCATGAAACGTGTCGTGGCCAAATTCACTCCACAGCTTCTGCTACCAAAGCAGAAGGAACATCATGCTGCTGTTGCTAAAGACTGGATCCAAACCGCTACCAGTGACCCCGCTTTCCTTAAGAAGGTCGTAACTGGAGAGGAACTGTGGGTCTACGGCTGTGATCTGGACACGAAGGCCCAGTGCCCCAGTGGCAGTGGCCTGGCTCTCCACGCCTGGACAAGGTGCAGCAAAGTCACAGCAGGATCAAGACCATGGTAACTGCGCTTTCTGATCCAGAAGGTGTTGTCCATCACGAGTACACCCCTCCTGGCCAAACAGTTAACAAGGAGCACGACCTCAGTGCTCTTCATCAGTGAGAGATGCAGTGTGACGAATAGGGCCGCAGCTGTGGGCAGCTGGTGACTGGCAGCTTTATCAAGACAATGTGCTCACTCACGCATCACATCTCCTGCAGAGGTTTTTGGCAAAACATCAAATCACCCAGGTGACTCAGTCCCCCTACAGCCCAGATTTGGCACCCAGCAACTCCTGGCATTTCCCAAAACTATAATCACCTGTGAAAGGGAAGCGATTTAAGATAGTCAGTGAGTTCAGGAAAATAGGGCAGGGCAGCCGGTGGCTATTGAAAGAACTGTGTGAGGTCCCAAAGTGCCCACTTTGAAGGGGACTGAGGTGCCATTGTCCTATGTACCATGTTTCTTGCATCCTGTATCATCTTCAAGAACTGTCTCTATTTTTCATGGTACATGGCTGGTCACCTTCTGGACAGACCCCATATTTCCCATGTGTGTCTGTACCTTCACGGTCATTCTCACTCCCTCTCCCAACACAAGCCCCTTTTCATTATGAAATGGAATATCGTCTAAAAGTGTCTCTCTGGTCTGTCAGAACCACTGACAAAATGCTGAAGAGGTGTTCCCACCAAGCTGCGTATGACAAGCTCGTCTCATGAAGTGTGGCACCTTTTGTTACACCCCAGTGACCCTACAGAAGAGTTACCCGTTCCTCTTACAGAAACAAATTACATTCTTCTCCATAGAGTTTCTACTTGCAGGAATGGCAATGAAGCCCACGATTGCTCACCGGCAGAGCCGTTCCCACGTTGTGCCATCCGACACGATCACTAATGTGATCTGACGGCTTGACTATTGTGGCAACTTGTATCTGTGCACGTGTGTGTGTTTTATTGACACGTTAGAGGAGGAAGAGAAAAGGAATCTCCGCTAGCCTGGAAAACATGCACATGTGTATATATATTCTTAGTACCTGGTTCTACCATTGAAACCCAAATGAAAGAAGAAATGTAGAATACGCCTTGTGGCATTTTCTGAAGAATTATTGTGATTTCTGTAGCCCACTAATCCAAGGTTGCCTTGCACCGCTTTCAATAGAAACTTTATATTTTTACTGTTTCCCCATGCCATGTGAAATTCACCTCTGTGAAATTTCCAACTTGGTAAAGTTATAAAAGAAAGAAAATTGCACCT
This sequence comes from Macrotus californicus, assembly GCA_007922815.1. NCBI lineage: Eukaryota > Metazoa > Chordata > Mammalia > Chiroptera > Phyllostomidae > Macrotus > Macrotus californicus. The sequence continues at coordinate 1,547 of VMDR010005765.1, read as the reverse complement.
GAAGATAGTTTGCCTCTTTGCTGAATTTCTGTAGTTATTATTTCAGCTATTTGTGTTTTGCATAAGAATCTCTCACCCATGTGAACGGCTCCTCCATCTGCTCGAGATTCTGGAGACAAAAAAAAACGATGCTCTGCCATGGATTTAATATCGGAACCTCGGTGTGCAGCTCGTCGGGCTCAGGTGTGTCTGAGGCAGGGAAATAATGAGGCAGCTTTTGTTTCATTTTCTTCTTTGTTGTTGTTGATTCGGAACAATTGGATCCAAACAGAAAATGGGTTAACAAATAAAATGCAAGTCAGAGGTGATTGGAAGTTTGTTTTATATGATGACATATTTTTTAGCTCTTTTTCCAAGTGGGTATTATTGCTGAGCTGTTGCCTATCCGATTAGTTAAAAGGCACACAAATAGTTGAAATAAGAATAAGATGGTGTTGATTTAAATTCCAGGTCCTTCAGTTGGAACTTCAGAAAGATTCCCCAAGACTCTTCATTTGCTGAAGATTTTAAAAAGCCAGTATGTTTCCTATGAATACAAGTTATTTATGAATTAATCTTTCTGGAACATAACACTTCAGAGCCATGCCAGAGTTTTAAGGCTGCCACTAAGTAAATAAAACAAGGGTTGGAACCGAGCAAGCAGAGAAACTGTGAAAATAATGACTTACACATCACAGGAAGGGACATGCAGAAGGGAAGGGTCTGGTTTCCGGCTGCGGCTTGGTTGTGCAGACTGAATCTCATCAACACATTCAGCAGTCTCGGGCTGCCAACAGAGATAAGTCTGCTCTGAAGCAGAAAACCAAATCAGTGGGGGAAGAAACCCAAACTCCACAGTGAAATCTTCAACAATCACAAGATACCCTGGGCTCTGGCTTTGTTTACTTCTTTCCATTCTAAAAGGGGGTCGGAGCAGCAAGACCACGCATTCTTCCCTTAAGTGGGCGTGGTCTCCATGGCCAACCTCCGTCGGAGGCCACTTGGTGCCCTTTATGGGCAGCTGTGTGGGCCAGACACTTGCAGTCCAGCAGCCGCCACCATCGGGTAGGCAACTGGGATGAAAGGGCTGTTTCTGATCCCCAATCCAGACCAGTGTGCCAGCCCTTCAGCATTTGTCACCTGCATCTGCTCCCTAGCTTTGAAGCCCTGTGCCTGTGAGTAGGGTTAAAGCAAGAGAAAGAGAGATAGAGAGGGAGAGACAGACAGACAGACAGACAGAGACAGGGAGAGACTCAAGTATCTCATTGCCCTTTAGTCCACAGGAAATTTAAATCTTCGAGTGTTACTTCCTATGGAATCACTGGGCAAAGCCTTCAAAAGTAGAGGGATTGGATAGATATGAAGTTCATCCATACGTGTTGCTTTTGAGCACTTCACATGCTGGCCACCAATCAGCACGGTGACCACAACTCTGTAATCACAGAGTTCCTGAGAGTATGAGAAGGAATTTCAGTTGTCAACCGTGTCACCTTTTCCCCGATACCTATTACATTTTGTATGACAGCTATGGTCTAAACCTTTCCCAAGTCTCCACTGACTCAAATTAT
>VMDR010005764.1:0-49358 GCA_007922815.1 Macrotus californicus | reverse complement strand
AGGCGGTGAGGGAGAAATACCACATGATCTCACTTTTAACTGGAACATAATCAACAAAAGAAAACTGCAAACAAAATACAACCAGAGACATTGAAATTAAGAACAATCTAACAATAGCCAGAGGGGAGGGGGGAGGGGACAGTGGGGAGAAGACTTTCCAGGAACCACTATAAAGGACACATGGACATAACTAAGGGGGAGGGTGGGAGCAAGGGAGGGAGGTGGGATTGACTGGGGTAGGGGGAGTGGTGGGGGGAAAATGCAGACAACTATAATTGAACAACAATAAAGTAATTAAAAAAATAAAGATCTGATTTGGCCAATAAAAAAATAAAAAAGTGTTTTTACATTATTTTTATTTTTGATATTTTAATTTTGTTGTTATTAAATGTAAAGAAGTTGATTTAAAATATTCATACTATGCCCTGTTCTGGAAAAAAGAACCATTTATTTGTTTGGCTTTATGTTTGATTTGGTATTCCCTTAGAAAAAAATCTATCAAAATTGCACCAGTGAATGAAATCATATGTATTTATTTATTCAGAGTTATCCCTCAGGTTCACCCATCTAAAACACAACTGAACATAGGAACTAAACAAACACATAAACAAAAAGCCTTCTGATGAGCTAGTGGCCTACAGTCTCAGCGATGAAGGTTATGAATACTGTTCATTTACTCATTGAACAGCGTGGTTATTAGGGGCTGGTGAGTGAGCCGGGCATGTGTGTGGAGGATGAAATGACAGCTAAAGGAGACAGTGTTCATGTGCACCGGGCTCTACTAAGAGCAAGTTCCTTTTGTTTTACAAACAACTCCAGCAAGTTGTTATCTGTGCTCTAAATTCACTGTCTTTTAGAAGCAGCAAGTTAACAGAGGAAGAAGAGCTGTTACTGCCAGCCAGCTGACATCAGGGAACAGCACCCATGACAAGACAGGAGACCACAACACTACAAAGACAGACCTGAATTCACAAAGCAAAGCAGACCCACGGAAGGTATGGTGAGAACAGCCAGCCCCACCCGCCTGGACAGCCCCAGAGAACACAGCTGAATCACAGCCACCGTTCCCCACATGGTGCCTGAACAAGAATTGTGGGCCATTCAAAAAACCAAGCAATGAGTAACGGTTCCATTTGAGAAGAAAAAAATGTGTAATACGTTTTAGAGAGATTTCCCACAAGAATAGTTGAAGAAAAGGGAGAGTATGAGGGTTAAAGGTGCAAACTTTCACTTTCTAGAAAAGTTTCCTGGAGTGAGCCTTCCGAAAACCGGCGTTGCAGATAACTACGGTTTCACACTACCTTTTATTGCAAGTAGGTCTCTTTGCCTCTTTTCAAACTGCTCAACTCCAACTGCTGTATCTCCTTAAAGTGTAGGTTTTAACCACATGCAGAGAATTAGGTGCTGCTGTGCAAAACCGGTGGTCCGACCGAACAGCTGTTTCCGAGTGCCTGAACTCTGTTACATCACTGGCCGCACTTCCACCCTCCGAAGTCCACCACAGACACTTTGCTGAGACAAAGGCTGAACGCATTGTAAAATGTAAGCTAATGGTCATGTTTTTTTTTTAAATTAATTTGGAAAAAGATTCACTCTGAATGAGAAGCAGAAAGTACATGGACGGCACAGCTGCTCTGGCCCAGAGGACAGCGTTGTACTGGAGCTTAAAGATAGGATCTGTCGTTGTCATTTGCTTCCTTGAGATGAAGTGAATCTGCCCTGTGATTCAGCCAAAATAAACAACAACCATTCTCTGAAGCTCATGTATCCTTTAAAATATGTGCAAAAGTGAGTATAAATAACAAACTTTTCAGCTCAGAGTTCCTCCAAGTTAAAGAAAAAAAAGACAATTAGAGATAGATGTATGTCTTGTTCTTGGAGCTGTCTGCTTTCTAAGTATAAAATTCCTATCTTATCAAGTGTAAACAATTCATTGTGACATCACAAAATAGTCCCCATATTTGGCATTCCTTTCCAAGAAGGTAAAAACTATGGTCAACTACCTTTCCCTGCCAAAGACTGCTGATGAAGCAGTGCATGGTCTGGAGTAATACGGCCTCGGTTCAAATCCTGCATCTCCACTTACCCAGCAAACTAGTCAACATCTCTAAGTCTCAGTCTGTCCATCAATAAGCTGGAGTACTGACAACTCAGGAGTTTGTAACAATCAAATAAAATTAATGACATAGTGATTGAGGCCATAGTAGTCAATCAATTAACATTATATATTTTTTTCCACTAACCTATGACCTCCTTGAAGCCCCCTGGCACACTGTAGGTATTCAATAAATATTTTTTAATAAATGAATATATCAGTAAGATTTTGATTCAACAACATTCTCTCTGTGTTGTCTTTCCCCTGCTAAGTACTAATATGGCACCAGATGTCATGGCGAATAAGAAAGGATGTGTGAGGCATGCTCTCTGCCCTGTCATCAAAGAATTTATAAATATAATTGAAATTAGGTGCATAGCACAGTGAAATAACATCCAGCAAATATTGGTGGGATCCAGTTAAATTCTGCCTACCAATACCACCACCAAAATGGAATATGATTTTTACTGTGACAATGGAAAAAGAAGTGACATGCTATTTACATAATCCCTGCCACCATAAATACTGGCAACCGAATGGCTTCCTATTTTCTAAGCGAAGGGATAGGTGTGAGAATGTCAAGTTTGGAAGTGCTCAACGTTAAAACGCTGCAAAGGAGATCAAATAACCTTGCTGAGAGAAACTTGCATCGTTTCATTTCTTGTTCTTAATCAAGGGCGTAACTCAGCACAACAGTGGCAGGTTGGGGAGACAGAGAGAAGCACAGAGACGGAGAGGAGGAGGGGAAGACGCACGGAGGAAACTGGTTTTCCAGGCCTTCCTGGCAAGGACATTTCTCAAAGCGCAGCCAGGCTTTCAGGTCCCAAGACTTGTAATAGCCTCTGGTGACCAGGACAGTTTCCTGCATCCAGAAACCTCAGAACACACCACAGGACTCATTTCCACCTATGATGGTCCACTAGGTGCTCTCTCAACAGAATTCCACGTGTTGGGACAGCAAAGACCACTGTGTACCGTGATGGTTGCTAAACTTCTGTGTTCACATAACCCCATGAGAATTTTGAAGCAGTTGTGTAGCCTAGCCCATTTTTAAGTAAACCTCTAGAATTTTTCACCAGGTGTTTAAAAAGCTGCAGGGGGTATAATTTCCAGCAAGGTGTATATCAGCATTTTAAAATAAAACAATTATATCATTTTATCTAACAGAATACACACACACAAGGGATACGATACCTGCCATTGTGAATATACAAATTTGTTTCATATAAAGTTAAAATCAACTCAGGTTGGGATGCAGGTGTGTGGGGGGCAGTGTGTGTGCATGTTTGCATACATCACACACCACACACAGAGGTAGGCTCACAGTGAGATTACTGAGGCTTAAACCTCAGGAGCCTTACTTGTGTAAATAAACTTACCAGCAATAACCTCACTTAGTCACATGTTTTGGTAAAATCTGCAGAGATAGGCTATTTAAGTACAGTTAGTTAAGACCGCTTTCTCCACTCAAATCTCCCCTTCCTCCTATTCCCTCTCACACTGGGTGACATTGCACTGATTAGACATTTTAAGTTCATGATTGTTTATTCTTTTTCCTTAAAAGAACTTTCAATTTTGCAGCAATTGAAATATTTTGCAGAAATATTCACAACCTGACAGAGAACAGTAAACACAAGATTGAAAACACTAGTTGCCTCAAGTGGAGGGAGAGCTGGAGAGGGCAGAAAAGGGTAACACAGGTAAGTGTGAGCTGCCATCGGCACAGGAAGACCCTTGTTAGCGGTGAGTCGCTGCGGAGAGAGAGGGGGGCAGGAAGTAACAGGCTTTCTTTCATTCACTCGTTGCTCTCCAGGAATTTGTATTTTCATCCCTCTTCTCCCACAGACCTGCGTTCTAACTAAATATACTTTCATGTTTGAGAATACGTTTGATCACTCTATTCTCATTTGTACAATAAAAATATGTGTGTAACTTAAAATTCCTTTTTAAAGATTTTTTTATTGTTGTTCTATTACAATTGTCCCAACTTTTCCCCCTTTGCCCTCTTCCACCCACCCCGCCCCCTGCTCCCACAGTCAATCCCCACACTGTTGTCCACGTCCGTGGGTCATTCATGCATGTTCTTTGTCTAGTCCCTTCCCCTTCTTTCCATCATAACCTGCCCCCCCTTCCCTCTGGTCTCTGTCAGTCTGTTCCATGTTTCCATGCCTGTGGTTCCATTTTGTTGATGAGTTTATTTTGTTCATTAGATTCTTCTCATAGCTGAGACCGTATGGTATTTTTAAAATATTCCCATGACCATACATAATGTTCTAAGAGCTTAAAATATATATTCTGAATTGAATCAGTATTAAGATTACCACTGGTTCATAATTGACCAAAACTACATATGGATTTTACAAGTTTTACAAATAATTATTAAAAAGTAAAATTTGATTGAAAATGCATCTATTAATGAGATGAACAGGTCTGTGCTGTTTAACCACTTAATGTATCTGTGACTGAATTTTACTTATTTCAAGTTTATTCCTGTTTTTCATTTTAATAAATATGAGTGCTGATAAACTTTGTTGACATAAATGTGTAGATGGGAATTAAAACAGTTATATTATTGCTACATCACTCACTCTTTTAACATCTGTCTAAATCCTAGTGATCTTGATTCCTTGAATAACTTGAACTCCTACACTTGGGCTGAAAGCAAAAACCTGAAACCACCGGACGTGCAGTGAGGTGTGTTACCTTCAATAGTCATGCACTTTCCCAGCACCAGTCTTCTGAATTCTTCCTTTAGCAGCTGGAGGGGTTGGACACCAGTGGAGTATGATTCAGGTAAAACTCTTTGCCAAGTGTGGGCGAGGCGCTGAGGGAGAACTGATGGGAAAGAGCCCACATGACAAGTTCTCAGGGAAATCGATTTTAGGAAGGAATAATCGGGCAGCTGACCATTGAGAATTTGATTCTCTCCAACAATCCCCGCGGAGTTCCCCCTAGAGAGTCAGTGGGCATGGTGCCCAAAGGTATACAAAACCCTATTTAAGACACTGGTGCTAATTCACAGATTTACTTGTGCCTGTCCCTTACATGATCCCTTTCAAAAGGTAAAAATCAGTACGAATGTACTATAAAATGTTTAAACAGTGTCATCCGATAGACAGGACTTGAATATTTAGCATTATGTATACTAAAAATGTGTCTGTGCATCTGTGCACACATGTGTGTGCATGTGTGCATGTGTGGGTCAGTCTTCTGTTGTTTCTATTTATCTGCTTCACTTACACTTGAAAAATACATTAGACTCTTAATATACATGTCATCTTATTCCAAATATGCAAAAATTGACCATTTTCTAGTCCATATAAATTTAGGTGAAATTAAAAGATATGGAAAGAAATATAAATCCCAGTTTATCACCCATGTTCTAACTAATCTCACAATATCCTTTATTTTCTATGATTTTTTTCAAAGTTCCTCGTATGTTTTTGTGAGATCATATACCCAAGAATGCCTAAAATACAGCAAGACTAACAAAAGTTGGCTGAATTGGTTAAAGTAGTAAATAATAATAACAATAAGTTTAAAAGTTGTAGAAAAGCCAGTGAAACAAATTCCTTATTGACAATTGGAAGGATGTTAGATATATTATTTTAAAGTCTTCTAAGAGGTCAGCTGTGAAGGCATTCGGAATATGTTTATTCGAAATGTCTCCCCCTGAGAAAGATTCTGGCCCAGCCTCAGCTGCCAGAGGTCAGGTCTTGCTGATCAGGAAAAACGCGGAGAGTCCAGGAGAATCTCATCCAAAGCAAGGCCTCCGCTGGCCTAGCAGATCCCAGCAGCCCGCCCAGACAGGGAAGGGGGATGAGCCAGGACCTTGCTCCTACTGTTCAGTCATCCACCATTGCAGCGTGCAAATTCAGCCACACTGAATTCCTACACCTCAGCACTTCACATCAGTCAACCCACTGCTCTCCCATTCCTGCCAAAAATAAAGCTGAGGAAACTGATACTTGAGAGAAACAACAGGGCCATGTTCAATACCCACTTTCTGAACACATAAACCCACTGAAAAGCAGACACCCAAATTGTAACAGCTCAGCTTCCAGGGAAATGTCATTGCTGAGCTGTGATTGGATATTATGCTTTTTACTTTTATAAAGGGCTAATGTCTCGCCCAGCCTCATGAAAATAGGTCATTTTAAGGAGGGGGAGGGGTTGCGGGGGGTGGGGGCAGGGGACAGAAAGAAAGAAGCACTGCAGAAGATATTGTCCATTATAAGATCCAATAGGTTTCTCCTATTATTTGGGGGTAGGAGAAGACAGGCTACCCTTTCCCAATGAACAGGTATGCTTCTCACATTAGGTAAAGATGACATGACACATTTTATTCCCTTTTTGCCTTGGTACCTATTTAACGTGCAGCTACAAAACCTCTCTATTCCAGATACATGTTACAATTACCTTAATAAAACATATATCATGCAGTAAGTGCTAGACCTGGGGCAAGTTCAGACAGGCTCATTCAGGGCATGGAACAGCCATCTGAGGCTTTGTTTTCCCCTTTGCTTCCTCTCTTAAAAGATGTTCTGAAATTCAAGTGAGCAAAGAGTCATTTCAAAGAATACCTGCCCTCCTACTGTAATCTCAGCACAGTTCCGTTTTTTTTGTTTGTTTGTTTTGTTTTGTTTTTTTGATGCCATAGACTCTGCTCCTCCTGCTGTGTTTTAACAAAATTGAGGATTTAGGAACCTGTTTCTGGTTAAAACCAAAACAAAATAATTAGACCATTTTGCTTCAAACCTCTCAGAGCAGGTGGCAGCCCAGGTAGGCTGGAAGTCTTCCAGCAGGGGATAGGAAGACTGAGCTGCCCCAGGAAAAGCTAGACTCAGAATGCACAATCAGCAGCCCCAGCCTATAAGACTTGAGTAAGACCTAAGTGAAGGCACTTCTAAAGAGCCTTCCATAAAGCTACAGAAAAGAAAAACCCTGCAATACTCAGTAAACAGTCATTTTTAAAACAGCAAGAAATTATAGCCTAAATGCCAACTTAATCTATGACAAAATGGCATGATCGAAGCTACTGAAATAGATGAACACTGATTCAAGATAATGGCATATCTTATCCAAATAAAAAAGCAGTGGGGATTTTTCTTCCCATTTTAGCTAATCAGAGAAAAAAAACATCAGCTTGGAGCATGCTATCATAGGAAAATGTCAGCAAGGAGGCAAACTGACATGCCTATATTATACTAAATAAAAGCCTGGTAAGAGTGGAGTTGATTTTCCTGTCAAACTTGCTTTACCAAGATGAAAACGGCTTTGAGAGTTCTTGGTAAAAGAGTTAGAAAAATACTTCAGTACTTTTGAGATAATAAGCTTCCATCAGGCAAGGGATGAAAAGGAAAAGGGGGCCTGGACTAGGTGCAGAAGCCCTCCCCCTACCCCCAACTCCCCACTGCCCACCAGCTGAGCAACTCAGAGCCCTTCAAACACCTCTGGACTCAGGTTCCTCATCTGCAAAGGGAGCTTAACATCCACCTCTCCAGAGAGCAAAGAAGCAAGAGGGACAGCTCATGGGCAAGCACTTCGTGAGCTTGGACGCGCTACGTGAATCTGAGGACCATTTCCGACACCTGCTTAGGCCCTTTTATGGCTTTCTGTTCCCAGACTTATCTTCGTGAACAACAAATCTGTGGGCTGAAAATGTTCAGTGGTTTCCCCATTACAGGCGAGTTCCTTCACAATCTACCCTTTACCTTAGGAGCCTCCCTTGCAATAAGCCCCCACCCTTCCCTTTCTCTTGCCACAGTCTCTCACCAGCCACCTTGCAGTGCTCGGTGTACCCAAAGGTGCCACCGTTTTGCCCACTGGCTTGTCTTTGCAAGAGGTGTTCCTTCTGTTTGGAATAACTTTTTTCCACATCTCTGGCCAGCAAACTTCTATGTATGCTTCAGTACCCAGCTCAAGTGTTACCTCTTCCATGAAGCCCTCTTGTTCTCTATGATTTCTTCCCTCCTCTATGTTCCCCAAGACATGTGGATGAATCTCTAGTACCACAAATATATGCATGAAGATAATGAATTTATATAACCATATCAGAGATTAGACTAGCAACTCTTGTGAGAACCTTTATGTGCTCAGCACACTCTATTTTTTAAAAAATACTTAACAATTAAAATGTTATCAAATGATTACAGGGTAGATGTTTTAGGCTTTTAATCATTAAACTATTCTTCACAACTTAAAGTGAAGCAGTCAGAGGTCTTAGGACACACATGACATCTTTTGTCCTTTAGGAGAATAGGGAAAAGAATAAAAATATCCAATAGAATAACATATGACTTCATTATCTTAGGAGGTTCTTCCTACAACAACTGTGACAGAAGGGGCAGGAATACACACAGCAAATAACCCCTGTTTGTGAAAGCCCAGAGGCAGAGTTTTGATGGATTTGTTTGTTGATACAATACACACACACACACACACACACACACATCCCTCACAGTAAGTGACATCCCTTTGGCTCCTATACCCTGGAGTGGCACCTGCTCTAGCTAGGCTTCTGCCTGGATAATTACAATGGAGATGTGTATTAGCAGATACACGTAAATGCAAATTCCACAGCATTCCAGGCAGCAGAGTACCAGGTAGCATTCTCTTTATAATATGGTGGTAGTTGTTCTAGAACTGAAAGAATCCCTCTAAACTACCAAGGGAGACTCAGAGAGGTTAAGTGAATTACCCAAGGTCACATGGCTGCATGGTGGCTATGCCAGGATTCAAACAGAGGACTCCTGATTTGAAGCCCAATGCTCTGTTACACTGCACTGTCTCTTGTAATATTAAACATCTTGTTAAGGACAAAGTCACAGGAGAAATGTGATTTCATAAAAAGAAAACATAGACCATATGGTTGACCTATAAATGTCTGTGTTTTCAAATTGTGGTCCCCTGAATATTACAAGCTTTAAAAAGAATAACAGCCCACAAGAACTAACCAACTTATCATCAGGCTGCTTATAAAAATAGTGTTGAAATGAATGCTGTCCCCATTACCGAGATGTGGTGAAGGGCTGAGAGCTGGTAGAGCCAGGCTGTCCTTAAGGAGCTCACCCATCACTCCCAGCTAAGATTTTTAGCCACACTGAGAAGGGTGCATGTGACTGTTGAGAAGGGTGGCAGGGGATGGAGTGGGGGATGGGAAGGGTGCTGGCTCATTTTTTGCTTGAGACCCAGTAGGAATCCAAGAGGCAGAGACCTGCGCTTGGGCAGGGCGAGCAAGAAGAGTGGATGGAGTGCGGAGACTGGTTGTGAGCGCCAGGCAGCATGGGAGCCACAACTCAATGCACTGGCAGACAAAGTTCTCCCCAGACACAATGGCTGCAGGCTGGGGGCTGAGGGACCTTTGCAAAGCACAGCTGGGAGGGCAGCAAAAGAGGCCCAGGCCCAGTCTCTAGCACAAGTATAGTCAGCTCTCCACATCCCAGGAATGCGGAGCCCATGGTTACGGAGGGCTGGCTAAGGGACTTGAGCATCCAAGGATTTTGGTAACCAGAGGTCTTGAAGCCAATCCCCTCTGGATACCGAGGAACAACTGTACTATGGAGAGGTACCAGGTGGCCTCAGAAGCCCTCCTATCCCCGAAAGTTTAGGATTAAATGGTAAACAGAGGTTACAAATCCTCTAAAAAGAGTTAAGCTCAAGTCAATTTATTATGACTTTTGAAAACTGAATGTACTGCTAAAGAATGATATCATTCAAGTATGATGACTTTATCTCCAGCTAGACTTGGAAAATCACTGAGTTAATTTACATCACAATAGAAGCTAAAAGGATTTTAAAACTAAATGAAAAAATAGAACAACAAAAGAATTAGAAGAAAATATAAAGATTATGCACTTGATATCAGGATACAAGCCCTTTCTAAGCCCAATAGCAAAGAAAAAATAATAAATGGAGAAAGTTCATTAGTGTACAGGAAAAAAGATAATGCTTTAAAAACCTAAAAGGCAATTAAAAACAAGGAGATTATTATGTGTATATATGGTGAAGGGCAAATACTCATCTCTAAAGAACTCTTGTAATTGATAACAGAAAGAACACATCTATAGGGGGGAAAATGGAAAGAGCAAAGCTGTAATTCAAAAAGGATGTCTTATAAACTTATAAACATCGTGAAATTTCTCAATTTCACTAATATTCAAACAAATGCAAATTAGAGCATGAGAATATTATTTTTTACCAATCAAATGGGTGAAGAGTTTTATAAGACTGTGTCCAGTGCTTATAAGGGTATGAGCACAAACAGGTTATAGACTTCTGGTGAAACACACCAAAAATATGGCAATTTGTGCTAAAAGCAATTTAAAAATGGGCACACACTTTAACCCAGCAATTCTAAGTCTAGAAATTTATCCCAGGGAAGCAGAGAAGTGCACAAAAATGTGATAATGTTCATCACAGCTTTATCTTGAATTATTAAAAACTGGAACTGGGCTAAAAATTAAAAAAGCTTTGCGAAGAGAATTATTGTACTTTCACAAGATACTCTGCCACCAGGAAAACCAGCGTAAAAAAATACATAAAGGCGTGGAGTCACCTTTGCGACACTGCCGAGCATGGGAAGGAACCGTGTAACCAAACCAGAGCAGCTGTGATAAAGGAATTAACAAGTTTTTACTCTTTTTGTGTGCTTTTCTCTGTTTCCAAGCTTCCTCCAGTGGTCATGCATTAACGGTTTTCATTATTTCTTAAAATTGTGCTTTTAAAGTATTATACAAAGTCATTCTAATTATTTGCTCTTTTTGCATCCAATTATTTGCTCTGGCCATAAGAAAACTTTACCTGGAGCATCTGGATAATAGGGACACTTGGCAATGAATTCTGATACTATGCCTCAACATCAAATTTTAATTTTTTTAAACATCAAATTTTAAAATAGTGCAAGAATCTGCAGAAATTATTTGAAGAAACTTCATACCCAAGACCAATTGTTTTCCTTCCTATGCTGACTAATGAACTTGACATTAGATCCACATTTGTATGTTCCCAAATCTGCAAACAGCCTGCATGCATTTCAATACTGTGGACTGCAGAAACTAGTAAAAACAGGCATTTCTAAACTTGAATCAGACAAGTATGTGATTATCACTCAAGAAAAATCTGATGTGCTTAAATTCAAATGATCAAATTGGTGAATGAAAATTCTATTAAAAAATTTATAAAGTGCTTCATAGCACAGATCTTTGATGAGCTAGGCTGAACCCTGCCTGACCCATTTGTCTGCTTACACGTACTGATGGCTTCCCAGGAATGCCGCTGTGTGGCCCCTTGCCGCTGGAAGTGTGGCCCTCCAGCTGGGGGCACCGCTGACACCTGGGAGCTTGTGGAAAATACAGAATCTCAGGCTCCCCCATCTCAGACCTACCCCACGAGCATCTACAGTTTAATAAATCCCCTGGTGATGTGAATGCACATTAAAGTTTGAGATGAGCTGGGATAGGGAAGCTGAAGGCTAAAGTGTTATAAGTCACAGCCAAATAAAAGCTTATAGATTAAGTCACACGGTCCCCAGCACCCAGCACATGACTAGATTTGATGAGCGCTGGTTGAAGGGATGAACCTGAATAGATGGAAGAGATTACAGACAGGATGACCGCCAAGCACACTTGAGGGAGGGAGGGCATATGAAAGCAATAGGGAAACATATGTTCTCTGAGCCTTTACGTCTCCTTGATGTGAAACTTCAATGAAGTGTGAGCCTTGTGGGCAAGACTTACTCTGAAATTAACAAAAAGCTGCCTGTCATCCCCACAAGATAGCCAGGACTAATCTGGCGTAAGGGGGCTATACTTTGAAACAGCAATGCATTATGCCATAAAAGAAACAAAACACAAAGACAGAAGCCCACCCAGAAACCAAAGAATGTTCTAGTATGTTTTCCCTACCAAGCTGAGAAGCACACCTAACAACACGCCTACGCACACACTCGCTAGGCCAGAGGGCAGGTCAGAGAGGGACACCATTGTTAATTATCAGGACACAAGCACATAGAACCCGCTGACCTCTCCCCCGCCATAAGAAACAGGAGAGCAAACCCAAGGATACTTGAGTAAAGTTTGTCCAAATGTATTTGAAAAGGTCACTGTCAAGCTAGAAAACTATGAAACTCAGAATATTCTCCCTAAGTGGTAGCTCTAGAGATCCTTTGCCTGGGTGAAAAGGGCAATAAAAAGACAGGTTGCGGATGCTAACAGATATTTCCTCTTCTCTCCCTTTAATTTCTGGGAACCGCTTCACCTCGCAGCGGGACTGGAAGAACATAACCACAAACACTGCAGACTCCTTAAGGCCTTGGAGCTCTGCTGGGTAAGCAAACAAGAGCCACCTTTGGAGCTGGGAAAAACACAGGCAAAGAAAATAATACGGTCTCCATCCTGTCCTCTGCTAAAGCAGAATAAAGACACTGCGCCATTTAGTTTTTATATTTATGTAGCTTTCCAGAATCCCTTCCTCCCTTTTCACCTCTGTGTGCTCCACAGACCTCAGCTAAGAGAGCAGCCTCTGTAGCACTGATCTGGAGAGCACCCAGCACATTTGCAGGAGTAACCAGTGTGAACCCCATGCTGCTTCAACTGCATCACACACTGAGGTCACGTCCACATTCTGCTCCTCTGTGCAGGTCTTCCACACGGGAACTCCTCACTCAACCTGCTAAGAGGGGACCGCAATCCCGAAGACAGTCTGGCAAGACTGGAGATGCAAGTGTGCCCAGGGCCCCAGGTGCTCAGACACTGTACCTTCCTCAGCCTTGCCTCAGCCTCTCTGCCAATTGCTGCCTTGTTTTCTTCACCACTGTGGTAAAAATAACTTCCTCTTGAAGTGACTAAATCTGTACGTGATTGTACACATTTTTTGGCACACCATTGGGTGAATTTTGACACTCCAGCAGAATGAATTCACAAGAAATCTGCAATCCCGTTTCTGGAAAGCTCCAACCACGGTTTCTTGTATATTGAGAATATACTTCCAGGCAAGATAAGATGCTGCAGTCTAAGTGCCACGTCAGTTCCTTCTTTCCCATGCTTCTTACCGACTCAGCAAAGTCTCAGTGATGGAGGGAAGCAGGGAAGAAGGCAAAGGGCTCTTTGCTTTCTGGCTATGGTTCCTAGTGTACAGAAGGGCATCTCCGTTGGCAGACCGCCCAATGCAAGTGTGGCCCCAAATCTCAGCGATACTTTGTATTTAGGTCCTGAAACCTGGGTCTACTCCCCCGTCATAACCACAGGACAGTGGTGGATGTGGCAGTCATTCTCAAAAGGAGGCAGTTTCCAAGACAGTCACTTCTGGTAGCAACTCCTCTCCACAAAGTAGGCTGTCCAACAAAGGGAACTGGAAAATTTCTCAGTTCTTCGGGCCAATGAAGGACCGTATTGACAGAGCAAAATGATAAGATGCATAAGGGAATGAACATCATTTTCATATTTTCACGTGCTTAGTGGCCACTTGAGCTTCCTCTTCTGTGAATTGTCTGCTTGTATTCTTTGCCCATTTATCCCATCAATTCTCTTTTTCTTATTGGTTTATTAATCCACCTGTACATTAATCCCATTTCCTAGAGAAACATTTGTCCCCAATCTTGGCCTTTTTTGCTTTGTTGATGCAGTGTTATTGTTCAGAAGGTTTCCCTCTAATGTTGTTTTTTTCTTTGTTGTTTTGTGCTTTCTGCATCTGAAAGTGACTTCAGATGGGGAACTGGAAAATAGACCTATTTGTCTGGACAAGATTTATGTGTTTGGGGGGAGGGGGTACAAATGACAATCATTGTCATATCTTCAATTCTTTGAAAGAGGAAGAAATCTGATAGACTATTCTATGTAGTTCCCAGAAGAAGAATTAGCAGAAGTAGCTGGAAGCTATGAGGAAGTAGTTCACCCCATGACAAAAAAATTCCCTCAGCCAGTAGATCTGTCCACCATGGAATGGGATGGCCAGTAGCAGGCAGCTGAGTCAAGGTTGTGAGAATACTCTTTGAACAACACAAGCTACTTAATCCTACTTGTTTTCCTTCTTTCTTCCTACCACACTGGTAGACTCTGGATTCTAGAAAGCCATGTCTTAGTCTACCTTCTCTCTCTCTCTCTCTCTCTCCCTCTTTCTCTCCCCCTCTCTGCTGTACTAAGGACATTCCACTCCCCACAATTTCTGGAGCGAGACTCTCTCATGAATGCCCAAATAGGCTGGGGCAAACTGGTGTTTTGGGGGGAAAAACAATTATGATTAAAACTTTGAAAATATTTAGCTAAAATATCTTTGCGTATTCAGCTTGTCTTAGTCACTTGATTCTTCAATCTTTCAAATAAGCATTTGGCTCCAAAAGAAATAGCCTCACATTTTCATTTGCTACAGTTAAATTGTTTCTTATCTCTTTCAATATATGATTTTAAGAGGAGATGGAACCATAGAGAGCATGTAATTCAGTGATTCTAAAGAGAAAAAGAGGCATCATCCCTTGGGGTTGCCTATGAAAATCACCTAGAAAACTTCTCTAAAGAACCCCCAAACCAGCCCATTCTCCCTTTCCTGGTACTGGGACATATTCCCAGATGGACCATCAGGGCCATATAGAAACATTGCTGCTCACGGGGTTCCTAGGAAAGAAAAACAACAGAGAATCCCAGACATAATGAAACTTCTTCATTTTAGAGATTCAGATAATTCAGCCTACGAGGCTTGTGTGACATAACAGCACTGACCACTGAATTCTTTGGGGACTCATTCCAGACTCGGGTCCAGTGTCTCTTCCATCAACCTGCACGCTTTGCCCAACAGTTCTCTTACCCAGCGGGAAGGCATTCGTGCCAAGTAGCCTTCACGTCAAAGCAGGAAGTTCTGTGCTGGAATTGCAAGGTTATGGTTTCCCTAGACAAAATTTAACTTTCTCTTAAATAATGGAAAATCACATTTGCTTTCAACTTCTCAAGGAATTGGTGACCAGCTGCAATGGCTGGTGATGGCCTTGTAGCTCTCACTTGCCCTAACACCCATCAGAGACTGAGCAGGTCAAAGCGGCATGAAGTGGAAATGGAAAATAGGAGCAAGTTCACTGGCCGCTTGACAAAGACAGAATCAACTGCTTTGGTTCATGGCTGTTGCCCTGACCTCTTGTGGAAGCAGAGAAAAGAAAGTGTCCTTACTACTGGGTATGGTAAGTCCACATAAGTGGCAGTTCTTAAAGCAGTCACAGTGTATGCCTGACATTACAATTGTTCGAAAAGGTATGATTTTTGGACCGCTAGTCCAGTCCTAGAACAGCTGGTGATCCCAGAGAGTAAGCTGTATCACACTCCCTTTGCACAACTATTTTTATTTTGTGAACACAGTGGGGGAAAAGTGTGTATAAATTCCAAATGGGAGAAAGCGGGCTGGGTAAAGGATGTGTTTTTTCAAGACTGTTTCCAGGAAGCGGAAGCGAGGATAAGAAGCAGGAAGGTTTGTGCGTGTATAATTAATGCGGCAAATGACTGGAGTTGATCAGCTGTTGAAGAGCCTCTGCCAATCTAAGGGTGAAAGTGACAAGATAAACCACCAAATACTAGTTTGGTAATTTCATATTTCTTGGTTACAATGGTCCTGTCAATAGAAGCCAAGCCACAGTGAATTTGCATACTCTACTAGTATGTGTGTTTGTATGAGTATGTATGCATGTGTGTACACATGTTTATGTGTGTCAGAAGAAGAGGGAGTCTGAGAGAGGCAAAGAATAAGGTGAGAAAATGGACACTTGTTGAATTCAGATGGAAGGCCTTGAATTAGAGAGGTGCTCTATAAATAGCAATTATTAATCACACTGTATAGACCAAAACACCCACAGTTCAGAGGAATCAAAAAATTGGCACAAATATTCACAGCTGGTAAGTGGTAACACAATGATTCACACCAAGATCACTGCTCTAACAGTGATATTGCTCTAACAGTATATTTTTCTAATTTATGATGTTTCTGGCCCACAGAAGGCCTTCAATGAATATTTGATGAATGACTTTTGAACAAAGGAATTTATGTTTCAGAATACTTTCATTTTTATTTTCATCAAGACTATGAAAGTCACGCTCACTGAACTTGAAAAATATCAGTGGTGTTCCCAGAAATGCAGTATGGTTGAATGTAAATGGTTATTTAAATCATCTATTAATGAATGGAGACAGAATTATTTAAAGCCATGGCTTAAGGTTATTTCAATATCTTTCATCAAAGTAGGGTGACTGGGTTTGTGCTCTGAGCCTTTATCATACAGTCTACCACTCTGCAATTCTAGGTCAAAATCTGTTCCACCGCTAATTCAAAACCCACATTGTCTCACGGTCTCTTCAGCTTGAAAACTCAAAGTCATGCTGGAAATGTACTAGCTAATTTAACACAAATCGCTAGCCAGGGAAGACACTGACCTAGAGAGAGAAATAAACTGCTCTTCTGCCCGCTCCCAGAACAGCTGGCCTGGGGTTCAAGAAAATGACAAGAAACAAGAATTTTGCATTCTGTTTGTATGCAGCCAAAGCTCTAGATTGACCTCGGGTGTTCTCAATTATAGGGAGAACCCTGCAAATGCACCTCAAAATCCCTACAGGTCAGAGGTGGACCGTGATCCCTGTGCACAGAAGGCAATGTTTATAAAACTATATGTCATGGTGGTTTTAATGCCTTTGCTTGGAGCACACACTTCGAACAGCCTGGAAGACACGGGCTGTAGACATCAACTGAGCTTGAGTCTTTCCTGGCGCCCCTCCCCATGTTGTCTACTTAAAACAGTGATCAAACAAAGCAGGCTAAGGAACCCTAACAAAGAACAGTCTGCTTAGTGAATACTCTGCTGAATCCACAGACCCTTCCTGCAGGTCTATGCAGAGTGCCCAGGAGAGGGGTTAGAGGTGAGATGGAAAGCGTTGAATAAGCTTCCTCCTTTCAAGGAGCTTGCCCTCAAATGATCACAGTACATGGTAGAAGGTCAAAACTTCAGAAGTGATCATGCAATAAATGCCACAGGAGTTCAGAGATCGTCAATGGAACTTTAGCTTCCTAAGACCATCAACACAGAAGCAATAGCAGAGGCAAAGGTGGGCAGTGAGGCAAGAAAAATGAGCTGGTGGCTACCTTGGGAAATTGCAGATAGGTGATAGGAAACTGGAGACAGCCCAAGTGGTAAAGCACATCCTAAACAGCTAATGTGGCTCCCTGGTAATTATTAATATGAGACTGTTACAAATTATTCAAATTGAAGCTATACCAAGCAGCATGGAACTGGTTGTCCTTATTTTAAAGCTTCCTGTTTTGACACTATATCTTTTTAAAACCTACTAAAAAGTTCTAACACTTTTGGAAAACATTTCTTCCTAAAGTTTGTAAGTTATTTTACTTCAGAGAAACAGAAATAGGAAATGTTGTCCCTATATATCTGTCCTGTATGCTAAACCACAAACAATGTGAATACAAAATGAATCCTGTATGAATTCCAGTTTTATGAGAACACTCACAATCTCCTCGGCAGCCTTGTCGTACATTGCATAAAGAACATAATGCATCCAATGTTTCCCCCTGCTGAGCTCATCAGCTCCATTCTCGTGAGTAGACACAAAGACAAATACCCCCATCCACTGCACCGTAATCTGTTGTTCAAAATTGGCCACGCTTATATTCCTCATCCACGTCGCAGGAATCTTTGTGACATCCAAGTGCTAGCTATCCATAAATTATCATGTGTTAGAGCTAAACGCAGCGAGCCAAAGTGTTTAATATTTGAAGTGCTGCAAAAAAGGCCCCCTGGTTTCTTTTGCTTCCAATCAATTGTGAGGAATTTACTTAGGTTTTGCCATATTGTCCTAGACATGGTACTTAGCACTTTGGAGGTGACTAAAGCATAAAATGAATTTCTTGTGCTTTGAGAGGTGCATACCTGTGACTCTGGGAATGGTACATAACAGTATTGTGTTTCTACCTGTGCTGTCATTCGCAACTTCAAAATAAATGGTAAAATCATACACCTGATAAGAGTCTAGTATCCAGAACATATAAAGAACACTTAAACAAAAATAGACAACAACCCAATTCAAAAATGGGCAAAGAATGCGAATAGACATTTTTCCGAAAAGATATACAAACAGTCAACAGGCACACTGAAAGGTGCTCAATGGAACGAACCATTAGGGAAGTGCCAAACCAAACCTCAATAAGATGCCAGCTCACACCCATTAGGATGGCTATGATCAAAATAATGGAAAATGACCAGAGTCGCTGAGGATGTGAAGAAGCTGGAACTCTCGTACATTGCCGGTGGGGAGGTGCGACGGGGCAGCCAATGTGCAAATAGCTTAGCAGCTCTTCGGTATGTTAAATAGTGTCATCATATGACTCAGCGATTCCACTGCTAGGGGTATACCCAAAAGGACAGGAAGTGGGTGTTCAAACAAAACCTTGTACGTATATATTTATAACAGCACTATTTACAATAGTCAAAGATAGAAATATCCGTCAATGGATGAATAAACAAAATTCATACAATGGAATAGTATTCACCCATGAAAACCATGAAGGGCTGATACCTGCTACAACATGGATGAACCTTGAAAACAAAATGCTAAGTGAATGAAGCAAATCCCAGAAGACCACATATTATGTGATTCCATTCCTATGAAATGTCCAGAATAGGCAAATCTATGGAGACGGAAAGTTGATTAGTAACCCCTTAAAGGTGGAATGGGGGAGGGGGAGAAGAAATAGTGAGTTAGCCAAAGGGTATCGGGTTTCTCTTTGTGGTGATGAAATGTTCTAAAGTTCACTATAGAATGGGTGCACTGATCTGGGACTACACCAAAAACAACTATAAAAAACTATTAAGCTATTGAAACTTTAAATGGGTGAATTGTGTGGTCTGTGAATTATATGTCAAGCTGCTTAAACATAAACAGCATATAGTGAAATGTGCTTCATTTGGCATTTTCTTGACAATAATTGCTACACTCTCCACTTTTGCAAAGAATTTTGGGTAAAATATTAGTGTTTCTGTCCCCATTTCTGATAAAGAAAGGGGTTTATGTTTATCACTGTTTGCTTAAAGTTGAGTTTCTGTAATAAAAACGAATACAGGTAAGGTGAAGTGTATTTGTAGTCAAGCCTTACTTTGTTCCAAAACAAATTTGCACATTATAACTCTTAATAATTTTAGTGGCTACAATTCATCAAATAAGATGCCTTATCATTGCCCATCACTGTACCTTTGAGTATTACTGCAGGGCAAGCTACTGTTTCTGCTCCTGCAGCTTCCCGTTGGGGAAGCAAAAGATACTATTTCTCTTGGGACTCAAAACACTTGACCGCTTTTATTCTAGTTTCTCAAATACAAAACCAACTAGTGTTTTAAACCTGGCTTGATGACAGGGAATTTGAAGAAAGACAGTATCCAGATAATACATATTTATATGTATTTTTAAACAATTCATACTAAGACGAGTCTACATTAAAAATAGTTTACAAGGCAGAATGCTTTTCACCATTCATTCTGTGTGTTTATGGAACAGACTGCCACAGTCAAATTCTGTTTTCTATTCTTCCTCTAATACAGTGCTACTGTGTCCCCATCCAACCCTGTAAGATACATTTTCAGCTATGAACAAGAATGTCATTTTCTTTTTATGTCAACAATTTCCATTGATAACATCATATTTTATGCAGTCACTTCCTAGATTGCTGTCTGGGGTCTAGAGTACTACATTTAAACCATACATGATGTGCAGAAGAAAAACTAAATTTGGCTTTTAAGGTTTAGAGAATCTATTTTCTAACAGATCTGGATGTTTATTTTCATATTTTTCTTTAAATTCATTTAAACTTAGAGAATTCTAAATTTGATAGTTACACATTTTTCTCTCTCCATATATATATGGAATAGAGAGAGATCGGCAATTCTGGAAACTAGAAAAGTATATCCCCATTTAAAGTAGCATAAATTCAAAATCGAAGGGAAAGCATATTAACTTGAGATCGATCCAACAAATTCAGCTCCCATAAAAGCTAAATCACAAATCCAAGGCTTGATGATAAATCATTAGAGTTTGCTGGTTGTATAAGATCCATAGTAAGCCATCTGGCTTATTCAGTTTACATCAGTGTAGTGAGTGTTATTCCAAGTTTTTGATATTTCCACAGATCATAAGCAAGAAGGCTACTGGCAGAGGCTAAAACATAACCTAATTTCTGGGGGAGATTTTAGTTTTTGGTTTGTTTTCCATAGCAAATCAAAGTCTGAATGCTGCTTAAAAGAAAGAAGTCATTTCACTGAATTGAAAAGACTATGGTCTCCAAGTATAGCAATTTGCTGTATTCGTCTCTGTATCCCTGTTTTTTGTTCGTGTTCTCCTCTCTCCACCCATTTCAAGGAGGGAAAAAGTCAGGACAACAGTTACCCTTGCATAATTTTCCTCCCCCTAACTTGCTTTCCAATTTTCGAATTTGTTGCAGCAGAAAGTATCTTAAAGAAGAACAGACTTTGCCTTCCCCCAAAATGACTAGAAAGAAGGACCTGTCTGACCCTGGCTCCTGTAAGAAGAAAAAGCATCATTATTGACTCCTCTCCCTCCCTTCCTCACATTGTACTTACTGGTTGCCCCGCTTCACCCCAACCTCAGAATGTCTAGAGCCAGCTGGGACTGCAGCTGTTGGCTGGTCCTTTCCTTGAAACAATGGGGCTTAAGTAGCAAAGAAGATGCATTTTTAAAAGTTGAAATTTAGTCCAGGCTGGGTGGCTCAGTTGGTGAGGGCATCATCCCAATACACCAAAGTTTCAAGTTCGAGGCCCAGTCAAAGCACATACAAGGAGCACATACATCAACTAATGAATTTATAAGTAAGTAGAACAAACAAATCAATACCTCTCTCTCTCTCCCCCCACCCCATCTCTAAAATCAATCAATTAAAAATATTTCAAAAGTTAATTTAAAAAAAATGAAACTATGTACATCACCTTTAAAATAATTTATAAATCTCTCCTCTCTCTCATCTCTCCTTTCAAATACACAGGAAACTGCCTGAAAGCAATGCCTTACTCTAGAACAATGGTTCTTGAACCTGAGCGGGCATTGGAATCACCTGGAAGAACTGCTCAAGCATGGACTGCTAAAACACGGACTTAATCTATCTCTTTCATCCTGTGGGTCTGGGATAAGACCTGAGAATGTGCGTGTGTAGCAAGCTCCCAGGTGATGCTGATGCTGCAGGCTCAGGGACCACACTGGGAAGCACTAGCCTAGACAAAGAACAATTGCTAAAGAAAGAAAGATCAAGAATTTATGATTGCAATTTACATCACCTCCAGTTGTGTGGCTCTGGGGTGTCGAGTTCCCTAGCACATGGTGGCAGCATCTCAGAGATGAACACAGGAAGGTAGAGTTTTGAGTAGACCTGCTGCTGGAATTATTTCTCTTCTGTTGGCCCCTCAAGATACTTAGTAAAAATATCAAGTAAAGGCAAGTGAAATTATGCAAATAAATATGACCTTTTTTTGCCAGTCAGTTCTTCAGATTCCCACTGGCATTTTGGCTGTATTTCCATTTTATCTCTTAAACTGCTCAGTGCTATACAGTGAGTCCTGACTCATCAGACAGATTTGGGGTCAGGTCTTGCATCATGTGCTGTGTGTCTTCCAGCAAGTCATTGAACCTGTGTGCCTTTACTTCTCTCAGATAAAAAATGGGAATAGCCGTCGAACCTACCTACAATACTGCTGTGCTGAGACAATTGCATCCCGCTCGTGCATGGGCTGCCACATGAACCATCATGTAGTTTTTCTTGTGAGTGGTCCTATCTCTTGGCTTTCCTATGAGAATAGTCAATGTTCAATATATTAAGTACACTACCAATTTGATACAATAGGTTCAGCCATCACTTCAACAAAAAGCTGTCACGTAGTTACATGTCAGATGCATAATATTACACAAGTATATTAAAGCAGTACCCTGTTAAGAAAAATGTTTGTTATAAATGCTATTTTGATTTGGAAAATTGTGTGTTTACATGAACTTATGTTTAAGAAAAATACTTACCTCCAAAATCGGCTAACTAGGGAAACTGAGAGGATGTGTTTACCAGTAGCAAATTTTGTTTTGACAGACACTAAAATAATAGAATAGGAGGAAACAAGGGAAAACTAGTTCTACAGACACCTTGGCCTTAGATTATTAAGGGTATATTTTAGACTCTCTTAAGGACCACAAGCCCACTTTTCCCAAAAACCCATATGCTTATATAACAAAACAACAAGGACCAAATTTGGCCAAGGGCATCCTATTTTCAGTTCACAGTGGTGTCATTTTTTTTTAACGGATCACATCAGTCAGAAATTGAATGATCAGTTTGTAACAAGAGCAACGTGTAATCTTTGCGTCCCTCCTGCTTCCCTGAGTGGATGCTGTGCATTCACCTTCTACCAACTGAGCCCAGATGTATGAGGTCTCATTTTTTGAAATACATAATGAATGCACCCAATTCTGGATACCACATATATCTAAATTTTCAGATGATTAAGGTGGTAGATATTGAAGTTTCTTCGCTGTACCTTAATGCTGCCTTTGTTCTTTCTTCCTCCCAGATCTGTCCACCCCCAAGAAGAGTATCAAAACCACAACATGTCAGAAGCCGAATGGAGGCGTGAGACAACCTAGTCCCACCCGATTTTAACTAAAACACCCGAGGCCCATGACGTTGGGGCGCCCTGCCCAAAGTTCTTGAGCACATTAAATACAAATGTCTCCCTTCCCCATCCCCTGTATGTTCCCTACAACACTGGCCTCCATATTTTGCTGAAATGGAACTTGTCCAAAGAATTCATTATCAGATTTTACAGAGAAGGACCCCTGAGCTTCAAAAGCAATCATTCTCCCCAAGTCAGATGACAGTGATTGTTGGTGGTGGTAAAACATAGTTACCTTTGCGGCACTAGCAGGTGTCTGAGAGCCTGTGGAGCTATGAGACTCCAAAATACAGACCTCGGGGAAAGAAGAGATTTGACTCCCCAGTAAAAGTGCATATTACCCCAAATCTTCTTAAAAACCAGATGCTGAAGATCGTACTTTGGAAATTTACTTGGACAATATTTTCCCTTAATTTTCCCTAAAGCATCTTACAAAACCGTAATTCCCCGAAGTTTCTATAGAAATAGAAGTGCTACTTTTAAAATCCGAGCTTCTCTACACGGAAAGAACATTATTTGATCTGAGTTTACATTTCAAAAAGCTCTAACACGTGTCACTTTGCTGAAGTGGTTTTTTTCCTTTGAAAATGGGACTTGGGTGGGTAAGTGTGGCAGCCTGCAGCCTGCCGGAGTCATTTGGTCCATTATGGTTCCAGCGCTTTAGCGGTTTCTCTTTGCTCACCCGCTCGCGTCAGTCGGATGCCGGATGTTTGCCGGTGGCTTTGGTTTTATCACCTTGCACGTCTGCAAGAAGCTGGAGCCCTCCCAGCCTCTCCCTTCTTCCTCGCAAGACCTCTTCTGGCCACAGGCTTGTGAGAGATTTGCATCCTGCCTCGGCCAGAGCGCGCGAGCCAGTGTAGCACCTGGGACCTGGGTATGCGGGCACCGCTAGCTTCCAGCGCCAGGACAGGGAGCTGCGGGTCACGCCCTCTCTCTGAAGCCGCTCTTTTCTCTCCGCACAACCCCTTCCTTACCTCTGCTAAAAATAGTCAGCCTCGCTCCTGAAAAACCAACCCCCCCCCCCAAAAGTTCGGACTTGAAACACACAGAGGCAGAGGATCGTGGGTGGGATCAAGGCAGGCAACACCGCCGGTCAGTCTGACTTGCGCCCTCGGACAGTCCCAGACCTGCCCGCACAGCCCACTCCCCACGTCCCGCTCTCTGCGGGCCACGGGGTGAGCAGGAGGTGCCAAAGGTCAAGCCAGCTCTGGGACAGCGCAGAACCTTAAAACTGTCCCTGGGTCACCCAGACCAGTGGCAGAATGGGAACTTAGGGGCAGAATTTGCAGAACCCACCATGGAGAGGAGCTACACCCACCCTCATGACCCAGAGCGCTGGACAGGGCAGTGTGATGCCTCTCTCCACGCCGGCAGGACTGAATATACACCCACTCGCACACACCCACAAACACACGCCCGCACTCCGCCCAGATGGGGTGGCGGAGGCGGGGAAGGTATGCAGTGCCCCGCCCTGGGGTACCTGTCCGGCCTGTCGACCCACACAGACGGCCGCGTGGGAGGGAACAGAAGCCCCGGGCTGCTGCACCGATGCTCGCAGGCGTCCCACTTGGGAAGCCTCGCAGCGGCGGGCAGGCAGGTGGGGGAAGAACCCAAAGTCCCAGCCGCGTCCCTTGCCCACCACCCCCGGCACAACTTCGCGCGGCCGGCGTCCCCCTCGTGCCTGCCTTCCTTCCTTACCCAAATATTGTCGCAGGTCGAGCAGGAAGCGAGGAGGTCCCCCGCTGAGCTGATAGAAGAGGGAGCCCAGGCAGAAGACCAGCAGGGTGGCCATGCAGAAACCGTAGTCCCGGAGGGAGAAGCGCAGGAAAGGCAGCTGGGAGACCCGGCGCTTCCAGCTGCCCAGGCCAGGAGCAGCGCCCCCCAGAGGGGCCCCATGGGGCCAGGGATCTGTGCCGCCGCCGGGATGCTGCTGCTTCTTCTTCATCGCCTGCTCCGCCGCCTCGCACAGTCTGCCCGTGCCAGGAAAAGGTCACCCATCCGTCTGCAAGGAGGAGAGCCCGGCCGGCCGGCTGCACATGGGCAGGGCCGCGCGGAGGGCAGCCCGGGTGGGGGCGGGGAGGGGCCGAAGTTGCCGGGCTCAGGAGACTTTCCTCGGCATGGTCCCCGACGCGGCGGCCCGAGCGGCCGAGGTGCCCGGCCCCGGCTCGGAGGTGCTGCTCGCGCCCTGCCCGCTAGCGCCCCCGCGCCCAGTGTCCCGCAGCGCCTCGGGCTCGCTCGCGGCCGCCGGGGCTCGCCTCCAGCGCCAGCGTGGACCCCCCGGCTTTGTGTCTGTCGGTCTCGGCGTGTTTTGTCCCGGTTCAGGCTCCTCTAAAAAACGGCAGGGAGGAACAGGAGGCGGACACCAGCCCCTCGCTCCACCTCCTTGACAGGGGTTTTCCTCCTTCTCCTCCCCTTTCCCCCTCCGGCTCTCCGCAGCCCTCTCCCCTCCTTCTTCCCTCCCTCTCTCTGCTCGGGTCTCCGGGTTTCTCTCCGGTGTCACGTTACTGCCTCTGCCTGGGGAGGGGCGGGGTGCACGGCGATTATTCGCAACAAGGAAGAAAGTTTCTGGGTGTTTTTTTTTTCCTTTCCCCTTTTTCTACAATCTGGCCTCAGTTCCTGCGCCACCAGCGACCTCTTGGGGGCCCCGCTGACTTCCCTCTCGTAAACAGTCACCGGCAGGAAGAAGCACGACTTCTTTTCATATATATATATATATATATATATTTTTTAATTTCAGAAACTTGATTCTCCTTCGGCATCCCAAGCTTTTCACAAAAGACCGATAAAACGTCCTGGGATAGAGATTCAAGACTTTGCTGAGATGGTAAAAGAGCAAGTGGTGTAAATCAGAATTCAACACGCCCCATAGGCCAGGCTCTCGTCTGAGTCGGGGAGGAGAAACAGAGCTTTCTCCCTGCTCGCCCCTTGTGCTGCAGCTACTCATCCACGGTGGCGACCAGAGAGACAACGGCGAGGGGTACAGAGCCGACTCCAGGAGGTTGTGCTGCTAGCAGGTACCAGGTGGAAAGAGGCCCTACATTTCCATTTCATCGCGACCTCCCTGCCCTCCAAGGGAACCTCCTGGGAAGAAAGGCTGCATCAAATACAGATGCGCGGATGGGGGTGGGTGATGCAGGAAACGGCTGCTCTCATCAGCCACACTATCAGTAAGAACAATTTATTGCTACACATAGACACTGTATCACCTGAGGCTTAAGTGACTTGTCCAGGGTCACAGAGCTACTTGGAATCCGGCTGGGAGCTGCACTCACTCACACCTGTTTCACCCTCAACCTCACTATACCAACCACTGGACGGTACTGTCACCCAGCCAGGGCCCTTTTTTCCACATAATTTGTATGGTGATTGGAAGATGAGATATAACTCATTCAGCCCAGGCCACAGTGAGAAACGGGAAAACTCCATTTCTGGTGCCTGTCATCTCTGGCTCCCTACTCACTCTGTATGGTATGCTCCCTTAACTGACACCAGAATAAAGGAAGAACCAGGAGCCAGAGACCACAATAGCTCTAGGACTGCCCTGAAAACCTTTATAAAGTTAGGTTGCTAAAAAATTTTCTGCGGGAAATTAGGTGATTAGGATCCTGAGGTCAAGAGCATACAATTTAAGAAAAAAATTGGTTGAATCCAAATGCATACGTGAGTATCTCTGGTTCCTGATTTGAAAGCAGAGGAGGGACACATAGGTCATCATGTGCAGAGACTTATAAATGAAGCGGTGATGCACACACACAAATTCATGCATGCACACACACAAAGTCTTCTTTCCAGTTTTCTGTTGCTCCAGCCCACTTTCTCAGGGATAGGAAGGCTGCGCAGAACCTGGAGACAAAGGAAGCCTCTTTGTCCTGTCACGGGAAATCCTAAACAGAGTATTCATGATTTGTTTCACGTTTATTGCATGAATCAGAGGTTCAGTTAGATTAATACACACATTTTAGAAATGTGAATGCCCCGGAGAGAATTAAGCCATTCAGTCATTGCCCATTAATGTGAATCAGCACACTGAGTGGCCAGAAGAGGCTCTCCATTAATAATTTTTGAGTTAATGAAGAGAGACTAGGATATGGAAGGAGCAAAGCAATTTCCATAATATTTCAAAACCACCTTTGACAAATTGGACTTGTACCTGAGGCCTGGCCCCATAATGTGAATGTTTTTCATTAGAAAATATTGTGCAAGATGCACTGTGCTCACAAGGCCCACCCTAGGTCTAGAGACTTCTCTCACAGAATGCATTGAGAAACCTCCCATTCTTTCTCCTAAGGACAGAAATCTAAACAACAGTGAGGTTATAACAGGAAGAAAGGAAATAAACATCTTAAAAAAAAAAAAAAAAAAAGGTACTGGCCTGTGTGGCTCAGTTCGTTGGGCATCATCCTGCAAAACGAAAGTTCTCGGGTTTGACTCCAGGTCAGGGCACAGGCCTGGGTTGAGGGTTTGGTCCCAGTAATGGCACGTACAATAGGCAACCAATCAATGTTTCTCTCTCACATCGATGTTTCTCTCTCTCTCTGTCTCCCTCCCTTTCCTTCTTTCTAGAATCAATAAAAAGAAAAAATAATTTAAAAAAATAAGTATGGGAATAAAAGTTATTTTTTAAAGAGTGAATAGTTAGGAAAGCACAAGGGGGCAAGTTGAAACTCAGAAGAAACAAGTTATGATGAAGAATTTTAGACGGAAAAAAGGTCAGTTTTTTAAAAAATTATTTGTTAATGGACTAGTTGCCAAAAAGAAAAGAAAAGAAAAAAAGAAGGATATCTATCCAAATACAAAGAATTCTCACATGGGGAAAAAATGCTTTGTATTTTTACCCAATAAAAACTTAGATGTTTGCATAAAACTTAGTTTTTTGAAGTCCTGTAAATGTCCCTTCAAAAAACACCTTTCAACTTAAAGTACTTGTGCTGATGAATGGTATATTTGTTCAAACCAGTTAATAAATCTACTGGTTATAGTAATTTGTGAACAATTTTTATTAGTAGTCTTATTATTTAATGTACTTTATCTAACACCTTGACGGCTTTCCAATATCTTGGGCTTCTTCATCCCTTCTCTCTCTGGTGACTTTTCACCTTTCTCACCCAAACCACTCATTTTCAACAATCACACCCTCTGGCCATCATCACCTTCTGTCTTTCTGTGTAGCTTCCTGAGTGCCCACACTCTGGCAATTTTTCAGTCTTTTCAAGAACCCCAACTTTCTAATCCATCACCCATCCTGAGTGTGTCCTTCCTTCTTTATCCAGTTTTGATTCCTGATCCATCATTCTGACTCCTGTCTTGCACACTTCAGTCCCTTATTCCTTTTTTCTTATATGTACAGTACTTGTCTGGCAAAACCCAGTTACACACGACAGGGCTTCTGGACAGGACTATAGAAAGATACAGCATTGCTAACTGCTTCACTTTAAATACCCACAAATTCAAATGGATGCTCACTCATTACTGCCCAGAAATTCCACTCTAAAATGAGTTCTTCACACTTCTCTCTCTCTTCTAGCCTCCCCATCTTCACCCACTGCTTTTCATCCCTGCAAGCTCAGCTGAGGACCTGGCCTCAAACTTTACTGAGAAAACAGAAGCTTCCTCACTTCCCACCCATCTATGCCCCACGCTCTCCCCCTTCTCTCCATTTGACTGTGTCCCTCCCTGCTTCTAGCAAGGTCAACCTGCCACCACCTTAGCCTTTTGAGTCCACCCATCCCAGCCCCACACCCATGTATATTCTTCCCTAGCCTCTGCATCTCTGTAAATCGTGCCAACATCAAGTCACACAGGCGCAAAACCCAGAAGTCTTCTTAGTGTTTCTCCTTCCCTCACTCTGTATCTAAACCATGTGCAAATCCTATAGGCTCTACTTAAAAAAAAAAAATCCAGAACCTGACCTCCTTTGCTACCACTCTGGTCCAAGCAACCATCTCTCTCACTTGGATTATTGCAATGGCTCCCACATCAATTATGTTTAGGTTGATCTGTGCAAACTGAAGAACCCAAAATAACAATGGCTTAAACAAAATGGAAGTGCGTTTCTCTCATGGGAAGCAAGTCCAGAAATAGGCAATCCAGAATTAGTGAGGCATCTCCATGCTCCCATCAGGGAGCTATTGGGGCTTTCTGTTTAACCCAGGATGGGGCTTCCATTCAAGGTCACCTCATGATTCAGGATGGCCCTTGAGGCTCCTGCCATTATGTTTATGTTCCAGGCTGGCAACAGGGGGAACCAAAAAGGGGAAAGAAGACTTGCTCCCAGCTGTGAAGGTTCCTTTTAAGTAGGGTTCCAAATAAAGCTATCAATTGTCTCCTTGAAGTTCTTGGGCCACCTTAGAGTTGCTGCACTGTGTTTGGTTACAAGGCAGGACCAGGAAACAGAGATTTCAGCTGGGCACATTGCAGCCACCAAAAACCAGCATGAAAACCTGCTATTACTCAAATTAGAAAGGAAAGGTGACTCTCAAGTGGCAATCAGCAGCCCCCACCAGCCCTCCAGAAAGTCTGGAGCTGGTAACCCTTGTACTTTTTTTGAACAGTATCTTGAAAGCCTAGGTGACTAAATTATGCAATCTCGAGCTACATTTTCATGGAAGGACAGTAAAATGATATACTCAATGACCAGCAAGCTGTTGCTTATGTTCAAACTCTATTCAATGTCCTGACTTATGAAAACGAGCTTTTAACTTTTACTTAAAGGACAAATGTATTTAAGATCAAAAGTTGCCCCGCACGGCTGTTCCCTAGAACTGGCCACTATGATATCATTGGCTACCTAGATGCCAATATCTTTGTATGGTCTTAGTATTTCCTCCATTTTTCACAAATTGTAACAGACCACTGGTATAGTAGATACAGTGAAAGGAAAAAAAAAATTAAGTCAAATACTCAAGAGTTACTTTCTTGTTATTTTTAATTTCCTCCTATTCAGCCATGTACCCACAGAGTTGAATGTCTGGCCAACTTTAATTCCTCATTTCCAAGATCCTTGTCGATTCACGTTAAGTTGGTACTTGCCTCATTTTAAAGGTCATTGTTTGGTGCTAATGTGTAAGAGCTGAAATTGATGTAGAAGTGATATCATTTTTTTCTCCCTTCATAACAATGTCATTAGTTCTTGTTCAATGGGCGCGTCGCCTACCTTCTTGTCCTCTTAGAGAAAAATATGGCTCAAGTTATTCAAAGTACTTTAAAACGGTTTTTTGAAGAGCAGCCAAAAACTGAACTGGAAAGATTGGAGAGTCAGCTCTCCAGTCAAAACTCTTTGCACAATAAAGATTCTCAAGGTCATTTTAATAGCTGATTTGAGAAAATAATAGAGCTTGAAGTATAATCTTCCAGCTCTGCAAATTACTAGCTTTCTGACCTGACGTCAATTATATGCTTGACCCCTGGGCACCTCAGTTTTCATTTTTGTAAAAAATGGATAAGAAGGACTGCACTCCTGGGCTCACATGGCTCTTGACTGGGCTGGTTCAGGATGAGACTTACCTGGTAGGAGAAGCGCATCATCAGCTGGCTGCTGTTCTCTCTAGAGTACTTGCAGTGAAATGCTGCAAGAAATGATCCTCCCTAGGGAAACTGGGCTGCAGAATGTATGGCAGGGCAAACTCTTTTTAAAGAGCACAGAGTTCAGAGGAAGAAGCATGGGTCTTGGTCTAGAACTTACCTGGGGAAGAATGTGGTCTTGGGCAAGTGGCCTGACTATGCTCTGAGCCTCATTGCCATTATCCACAAGATGCAGTAAAGCACCTAGCATTTAGTAATGAAACTAAATATATTTTTACAGTGCCAGTGCATGTAAGTTGGAAAACAAAAGATTATTTTTAGAGCACAGTGAATGAGATACAAAGAAGCAGGAGATGAATCTAGAGAGGAAGATGCTAGGTCGTGAAAGTTCTTGTAGACCAGGACAAAGGATTTTCATTTTATTGTATGTGTGATAGGAAGCCTTTGGGGTAATCAGAGAGGATTCAACCAGATTTTGCATTTTAAAATATTAATCTTGTTACTATTTGAAGAACTGAATGTAGTTGTAAGGGTAGAATCAGTTGGCTGATTGATGTAATCCAGGCTAGAGATGGTGGTGGCTTGGACTTAAGCAACAATGGTGGAGGTGGTGAGAAGTGGTCTAATATGGAGAGTGTGTGTGCACGTGTGTGTGCTGGGGGTGGCTATAGAATGGCCATAGAAACATTTTTGAAATGATCTGCTATGTGGGGGAGCGGAGAAATGGGGAAATAGTTGGGAAGTTTATAGGGGTTTAGAAAGTCTCTGTCACTCTATCTCTTTCCCCGCCCCTCGTTTTCTTTTAAAGATAGTGGATGTTAAAACTAGTGTGGTGATGGGGATGTTTGAGTAGAAAGGGAAAAATTGATGATGCAGGAAAGACAGGTGTTATTTGCTGGAGAGGGTTGGATCCAGAGTTAAGTGGAGAGTTTGATCTTTAATAGGAGCAAAAACACTTTGTCCATTGAAAAAAGGAGGCATGTATTTGAAATTTACCAAGAAGAAATAAAGAAATTCTTGTGTAGTAGCATCTACTTTATCAATGAAATATGAGGCACCTGAGAGTGAAGATGCAGGCAAGAGGAGGGGCAGGAGATTTGAATAAAGAGACTGTGCTGTGTCACTCAGGCCTGTGTGGCTCAGTGGATTGAGTGCCAGCCTGCAAACCAAAGGATCACTGGTTCGATTCCCAGTCAGGGCACATGCCTGGGTTGTGGGCTAGGTCCCCAGTGGGGGCCACGTGAGAGGTAACCACACATTGGTGTTTCTCTCCCTCTTTCCCTCCCCTCCCCTCTCTAAAAATTAACAAATAAAATCTTTAAAAAAAGAGAACATGCGGTGGCATGATTGTTTCAGAGAGTGAAAAACACATACAAAAGAAATGTATTTGGCTTGCTGAATGGCTTTGATCTCATTGGAATGGGTGGTTCTGAATTCAAGGTGAGTCAAGTCAGCACCAGCGTTGTGTTTTCCTGTGGCCGGTTCAGCTATTTGTGTGCAGAGGCTGCGTAGTTGTTTAGTTGTGCTTAGTCTTGGCTGGAGTTTTACTAGGGAAATGGGGAGAAGGCAGTGGTGTTAGTGTCTTTGTAAAGGAAGAGTATAATGTTGGACCCTGCAATCTCAATGGAGTGAGAAGAAAAATAATCAGGTCTATGCTGCTCCAGCGAGACATCTTTGTTGTTTCAGCTCAGCCAGGGAAACACAATGTTCAGTCATCATGGAAATGGAAAGGGCTCTCTCAGAGCCCAAGGGGAGCTTATATGGACAGAAGTCCCCCCCTCTGGTCCCTGATTGGTCCTCCCTTATGCAAATGAGAACTCCAACTCACCCAAGTTGGACTGGTCCAAAAGGCACTGTCCTAATTAGATAGAATAGAGCCGCTCTGGTTGGTCAGAGTTGTATATCTCCAATTGGATGGGGAAAGCCTCAGTCCTATTGGCTGAAATAGGATTCCAGAACTCCTTTTTAAGGGCTGGCTCAGATGGCAGAAACACAGTGCAGGCTTCTCCCTGAAGTGCAGTTCGAGTGACAGGCCCCTCTGTAGAAATGGTTGATAGGCTCTGTTTGGTAAAATTTTAGCCAGTTAGCCACCAGGAGCTCTTCTTAGTAAGTGTCTTCTTTCTCAGAGTTCACATTTTGTGGCACAAGATCATGTAGCAATTGTCGCCTTGTTATGACCCAAGAGGAGATGATGTTTTGGGCAGCAGGTGGAATCCTGAAGCCGTTACTACATTAGAACAGTTAGCAATTATGTGGCCATACTCAGAGTTGATTGTGAACCCTGTATCTCAGCTAAACCCAATATAAAGTACTGCCCCCCAAAAACTTTCCCTTAGTTGTGCCCTAAAAATACCCCCAGTCACTCCAACACCACTTTACTGGAAAGGAAGTGTGATAGCAGGCAAGACAGAGTGGATGGGCTCTTTTTGGTACTGTTCAACATCTAACAGCTTCTGTTGCAGTGTGTCAGTTATGTCCTTTGCTTTTTTCCCCCTTGAAGTGACTGTCATTTCCCTTATTAATTTTTAAGTATTATCAATCTTAACACTTTGGCTTGGTATATTTTCAGACATGCAGTATCCAAAAGTCACTCTGAGAACGTACTCACCACAAAAACATCTGACCATGTGAATACTTTGGTAGGGCCTTCTCCAGGCCTTGCAGAGGGCTATGCGGGGTTGGGGCTCTGAAATAGGCTTCATTAGCTTTTGGAGGAATTTGTTTCTGGCTGGGACCAAGAGATCAGAGGCGCTGATGAAATCCTGAAAGATTGCTGTCCTTACTGAGATGTCCAGTCGATGCCCAGCTTCCGTTCTTCTCCAGTTGTCCCTCACCTTTCTTTCCCTTCCGGTCCCAGCACTACCTGCCCTCCTAGTGTGGTGTGTGTGGTGTGTAGGGAGGAAGGAGGACAGGCTGAGATTGGCTAGAAAAGCATAAATCCAAACCTCTGGCTCTCACACTTGGGCCAAAAATTTCTTTGAGACTTGATTTCTCCTTCGGTATGGTCTTGGAGTTCTTTCTACGGGGTATAAGTGAGGGCAGAAATGAGAAGAGAAATACATAGAAAAAGAAAACTATACTAATACTTTGCACTGTCATCCTGAATAACTGAACAAATGAATTAAAGCAGCTCACGGGCATTAGATTGCTCAAAAGGTGAACAGCCCTGTGTAGCAGCTAGTGCTGGCAATATGGAGGATCTAATCGAGCCTCTGCAGGGTTTGCCTTGCTGCCTGAGTTGTCCATCTCGAAGTGGACTTCCACTCTGTTTTGCTTTATGAGAACGATCAAAACCCTGCTTCTTTAGAAATGTCTGCATCACGGATCAACATGAAATTCCGCCCATCGAAATCTCCCCTCGAGTTCTTCCAGGAAGCCTGTTAAAATGTAACTGCTTCTCTGGAACAGACAATTGACCTGGTTTAGTGGCTAAAGTCAGCTTATCAGTCACTTAGGGTGCTAGCGAAATGTGAGCAAGAGAAGGTAGGTTTGATGCTCACACACAGTCTGGAAAGCCAAGGCTGATGAGGTACTAGGAAGGTGTCAACAATAGCAGAAAACAAATTACCTTTCACTATTTAACATGGATCTAAACGTGGAAACTTCATCTTATTAGCTGCTTGGGTATTGTGTATAGGTTTAATATGATTTCAAATCCACTTGTTTACGACTTAAGTGACGTTGTTTTAATCCACTTCTTTGTGACAAAGAAAAAATGTTGCCTTGACATATGAAGGAAGTATTGAGCCATGCTAAGACATCATTGTTCTACCTCTGTCCTCTTTGAAAAGCAGTCAGCAGCCCAGCTGCTGGGAAGCCCTGCTGGGGGCTTATGGATAAGAACATTGTAGAGAAACAACTAGGTATGGTAAGGGGACATTTAGACTATAAGTACTGAGAGTTTGTGAGGACTGTTCATGAGTTTCAGTTTGCACTAGGCAACTCTTCGCTAACCTAACAACTTTTCAATCAAAAACCCTGCGGGAACGAGCAGAAGACATTGATGATATACCACCCAAAGCCTCAGTGAAAGAGATCAGCCCCACACCAATACTGGTGTCTCATTCCCAAGCAATGTGCTTTAGCAACAGAGGACTTTTGCTTTTGTGGAAATCAGCTCTTGTTAAACACCCACCTTGTTGAGTGCCTTCCCCCTATAAAAAAGGTACACCCCATATCAAACTTGAACTTCACTCATTCAGTCTCCCTTGCCTGGAACAATAGTGTGATTAGTCTGCCATTTGTTTGGAGTATGTTATTTGTTTATTTGGCTTATTAAGAAATGTTATCCCATATACTATTAGCTTGTGGAATTATTGTAATTCCCACAGCAAACCTGTGATAAATAAATTGCTGGCAAATACAGAATCTGTCTCTGAGCATAGTTTTGTCACCTCCCCACCAAAAAACAAAACACTTGGAAGGTAAAATTACTTATCACATTAGGAGTTTAAGGGAAAATTGTCTCAATTTGAAAATTTAAGCCAGTCAGAGAAAGACAAGTACCATATGACTTCACTTATATTTGGAATCTAATGAACAAAATAAACTAACAAACAAAATAGAAGCAGACTCATAGATACAGAGAACAGACTGACAACTGTCAGAGGAGAAGGGAGCTGGAGGCTGGGTGTAAAAGGGGAAGGGAATAAGCAAAGAAAAAAACTTGTATTTGTTCTTGTCCTGTGAAATACTTCATTGGTATCTTGATAGGAATTGCATTGAATCTACAGATTGCTTTGGGTACTTATTGACATTTTAATGATGTTAATTCTTCCTGTCCATGAATATGGTCTGTGCTTCTGTTTATTTGTATCTTCTTTAATTTCTTTCTTTAGTGTCTTATAATTTTCCAAGTACAGGTCTTTTACATATTTGATTAGGTTTATTCCTAGATATTTATTCTTTTTGAAGAAATTGTAAATGGGATTTTTTTTCTTAATTTTCCTTCCTGGTAGTTTATTATTGGCATACAAAAATGCAACTGATTTCTGGGTATGGATTTTGTAACCTGCTACTTTTCTGAACTCTTTTATTAGTTCCAGTAGTTTCTTGGCAGAAATTTTAGGGTCCTCTATGTACAGTATCATGTCACCTATCATGTAAATAAAGACAATTTTATTCCTTCCTTTCTAACTTGGATGCCTTTTATTTCTTCTTATTTGATTGCTATAGCTAGGACTTCTAGTACTATGTTAAATGAGAGGTAGAAGTGGACATCCCTGTCTTATTCCCAATTTTAAGGGGAATGTTAGTAGTTCTTGCCCATTGAGTATGATGTTGACTATAGGTTTGTCATATATGGCCTTTATTATGTTCAGGTATATTCCCTTCATTCCCACTTTGCTAAGAGTTTTTTTTTTTTTATCATAAATGGGTGCTGGATTCTATCAAATGCTTTTTCTGCATCTATTGATATTATCCTGTGATTTTTATCCTTCGTTTTGTTTATGTGGTGTATCACATTTATTGATTTGCGAATGTTGTACCAACCTTGCATTCCCAGAATGAATCCAACTTGATCATGGTGTATGATCTTTTTGAAGTATTGCTATATTCAGTTTGCTAGTATTTTATTGAAGATTTTGCCATCTATGTTCATTACAGATATTGGCCTATATTTTTGTTTGTGGTAACTTTATCTGGTTTGGGGATTAGGGTAATGGTGACCTCATAAAATGAGCTTGGAGGTCTTTCCTTCTCTTGAATTTTTTTGGAATAGCTTGAGGAGAGGTGTTGAATATTTCAAAAATTTATATGGAATAACAAAAGGCCCTGAATAACAACAGCAATGTTGAAAAAGAAGAACAAAGTTAGAAGAATCATGCTACCTAATCAAACTCTATTATAAGGCCATAGTCATCAAAACAGCATGGTACTGGCATAAAAATAAACAAATAGATCAACAGAACAGAATAGAGAGCCCAGAAATAAACCCACCCTCTTACAGCCAATTAATATTTGACAGAGGAAGCAAGCACATACAATGGGCTGAAAATAGTTTATTCAATAAATGGTGTTGAGAAAATTGGACGGATACATGCAGAAAAATGAAACTAAACCATTTTCTTATGCCACACTCAAGAATAAATTCAAAATGGATTAAAGACTTAAAAATTAGACCCAAAACCATAAAAATCATAAAAGAAAACATGGGCAGTAAAATCTGAGACATTGCTCATAGCAATATTTTTTTCTGATATATCTCCTCAGGCAAGGGAAACAAAAAGAAAAATAAATAAATAGGACTACATCAAACTAAAAAGTTTTTGCACAGCAAAAGAAATCAACACAATGAAAAGAGAACACACTGAATGGGAGAATATATTTGCCAAAGATACATCTGTTAAATGG
Source organism: Macrotus californicus (assembly GCA_007922815.1). Lineage (NCBI taxonomy): Eukaryota > Metazoa > Chordata > Mammalia > Chiroptera > Phyllostomidae > Macrotus > Macrotus californicus. The sequence continues at coordinate 12,693 of VMDR010005764.1, read as the reverse complement.
GTTAATATCAAAAATTTATAAAGAACTTATAAAACTCAACACCAAAAAATAAACAAACAATTCAATTAAAAAATGGGCAAAGGATCTGAATAGACACTTCTCTAAAGAGGACATACAAATGGCCAATAGACATATGAAAATGTGCTCAACATCACTAATCATCAGAGAAATGTAAATTAAAATCACAATGAGATATCATCTCACACCAATCAGAATGGCTATCATCAATAAATCAACAAACAACAAGTGCTGGTAAAGACGTGGAGAAAGGGGAACACTTTTTCACTGTTGGTGAGAATGCAGATTGGTACAGCCATTGTGGAAAGCAATATAGACACACCTCAAGAAATTAAAAAATGGAACTGCCTTTTGACCCAGTGATTCCTCTTCTGGGAATTTATCTAAAGAAACCTGAGACACTAATTCGAAAGAATATAGGTACCCTTATGTTCATTGCAGCGTTATTTACAATTGGCAGGATCTAGAAGCAGCCCTAGTGTCCATCAACAGATGATGGATAAAACAACTGTGGTACATTTACACAATGGAATACTATTTCCCTTAAAAAAGAAGAAAATTTTACCTTTTGTGACTGTATGGATGGCCCTTGAGAACATTATGCTAAGTGAAAAAAGCCAGTCAGAGAAAGACAAATACTATACGATTTCACTCATAAGTGAACAAACTAATGAACAAACTAAACCGACAAGCAAAATAGAACAGACTCATAAAGAGCAGGCCAATAGCTCTGAGTGGGGTGCTGTATAAGGAGGATAAACGGTAATGGGAAAAATGCAGTAAAAATACTAATAAATAAATAAATGAAAACTCATAGACACAGACAACAGTATGGTGATTACAAAAGGGAAAAGGGGGTGTGGAGAGGTAGAAGAAGGTAAAGGGGGAATAAATGGTGATGGTAGGAGATGACTTGGGGTGGAGAACACACAGGACAATATGCAGAAGATGTATTATAGAATTGTACACCTGAAACCTATATAATTTTATTAACAATGTCACCCTCAAGAATTCAATTAAAAAAAGAAAATTTAAACTACTTCATTAAGATAGAGCTTCATTTAAATAACATATTTATTCTTATATCTGGGGAGCAGGGAGTATGGGAAAAAGATCTAAAATCTACCACTTCCAAATGAACACCTGTAGAAACAGTAGATGGTAGAAACTAAAATAGATGCCCAAATGAAAAATAAAGGTTCCATCTCACCCAAAATTGTCCCGCAGAAAATGTGTCCCAGAAAATTTCTTAGCCCTAGGAAAACCAGGAAAGATCATCTCTCTGCATTATTCTACATTATTCGACTACTGAATTAACCAACCCTAGCATAACCCTATCATCAGACTTCTTGAAATATGAATAATTATATCTTTAATTGAATGGTCCATAACTTACAGCCAAAACACCCTAACTTTTAAAGTAGCCATATTTAAAGAATTTTAATCAACTCACCGTTGTTTACTTTTTATCAATAAGTTAAAAGACATTGGGCCTAGGAACTTTTAATCAGTACTAGAAATTTAAGCTATGATTTCAGTGGTGGGTCGACATCAGTTGTTCACTTAGGAAAAAGAGCAAAATAAGCTCTGTGAAATCAGAGACCTTATCTATCTTGTAAGAAGCTATATTTTCCATCATCTACCACAGTGTTCAGCTTATGACAGGTGATCAATAAATATTCGCTGCATAAATATTGCTCATTAGTTTTACTAAAATTTTTCAAGCATATAAGGAAGCGTCCCTAGGCATAGTAGAGTGAATTAAACAGTAAGCTCCTTTAAAATATTGATTTCTAGATGAAGCTTAGACAGATCTAGTATATCACAAATTGGAATGAGCTAGAGGACCCAAAGTCTTGTTAGGCAGGGCTAAACCAAGAGAGGGACAAAGGGAAAACATGCTCAGAGTCTTAGAGTTTGGGGGTAAGGAAAGAGTATATATTCAGTGACTAACTCTGGATAATGATTTTAAAAGTGTACATTTAAATAAGAGTTAAAATTTGTGTGTAACTCAAATTCTAGAATAATTTTATTAAGTAACTATGGAATATTGCAGCATAATCAGAAAGAGGCTGACTTTAGTTTTAAATGAATAATGTAGATGTTGAGTTGATAGTTGGTGGACAAACAATGGGCAAGATGACTCCAAAATAAAGGTCGGAGGTGGACAGCCCCTACAGCTGGCTGGCTGGAGAACCTGGCAAAGGCTGAGGGTATTCAGCCAGCACCAGCCAAGGTAAAGCTAAGTCAACATGGGGAGTGGTGCTAGGAGCAGAGTCTGAGCCAAAAGAACAGATCATGAGTTCAACAACTGTAGGTCTCAGCTTCTGAGATCAGCCATCTGCCCAGCAATCAAGTGGAAAGGACATTGCCCCAGAGACCAGAGGACACCTTACTCAAAGATCCTGATTCCCCTTTCTCTACTCATACGGTGACATTATCTTAGGGGGAGGATTGGCGGAAGGCATGTCTAGTTGAGAGACATTTGATATAATAACAAACATTAAATATTAAATTGGACTGTTTTCAACTGTATTGGGCATTTTGTTAATTTTTTGTGCTGCTAGCCAGTGATCAGGAGCTTATGAGGAGGACTCTTAATTATGAACCAAATAATGAAATCTTATCTTTCCAATACATGGGGTATTACTGAGTAAAATTTTGTGACCTTCTTTTCCCCACTTATCTATTACAAGTGACGGTAAGAGTGAAAAAAGGAGTCTTGCTTTCCAGGAGAGTTGAAGCTGGAGAGGAGAAAAAGTGGAGAAAGATTTCCTGAATCACACAGTATGAAAATCTCTGAGGCCACAGCTGTGGGAGTTTTGATCCCCAAAAACACCGGAGCAAACTCGAATATGATTTAGTGTTTCAACTCAGTGCTCTTGGTCTATGCTATCCAGCTTCCCACTGCTGCTCCCAATCTCTTCTCTTTATTATTCTTTCTCATGAGACATTGACTGTGTGAGCATTTTCCACCAGTCTGATCCACTGGGTAGGTAGGGAGTCAATATTTACATTGTCAAGCTTCCCTCTCCACACTTGGCTTTCTCCTTGGGTCTCATTTCACTGTTCTGGTTGGAAATCACCTGATAATTTCCATTTGTACTAGTGTTACATATTAGTGTTTCCTGTGAAACTTATGTTCTAGACTTCAAGCCAAGATAGAGGTGTAGGTAGATACACTGTGCCTCCTCACACAACCAAAAGAAGAACAACAGCATATTTAAACAACAAAAAACAACCAGAACTGCCAGAAAATGGAATTGTATGGAAGTCCGACAACCAAGGAGTTAAAGAAGAAATATTCATCCAGACCTGTAGGAGGGGCGGAGACAGGCAGCTGGGGTGGAGAGGACTTGCAGCAAGGCGGCGGCTGGAAGACTTGGGTGGGCAAAGTGGTGGCTGGTGGACCAGGTGGTTTTATATTTGTATGCAGATAAACTGGGAGGAACAACTCAGGGAGCAAGACAGACAGTGCACCCCAGATTTCCAGTGCAGGGAAATAAAGCCTCAAAACCTCTGACTGAAAAAACCTGTGAGGGTTGAGGTGGTGGAAGAAGCTCCTAGCCTCACAGGAGAGTTTGTTGGAGAGATTCACAGGGTCCTAGAATGTACACAAACCACCCACCTGGGAATCAGCACCAGAAAGGCCTAATTTGATTGTGAGTAGTGGCGGAAGTGACTGAAAACCTGCGGAGAGTCAAGCAAGTGAAATGGTTCCCTCTTGTACCCCTCCCCCACATATAGCACCACAACCCAGACAAGTAGGTTGCCCTGCCCTGGTGAATACCTAAGGCTCCGCCCCTTACTACGTAATAGGCATGCTGAAACAACAACAAAAAAAGACCCAAATGAAAGAACAGATCCAGAAAGCTCCAGAAAACATACAACTAAGCAATGAGGAGATAGCCATCCTCTCAGATGCACAGTTCAAAACACTAGTAGTCGGGATGCTCATAGAAATGGTTGAGTATGGTCACAAAATAGAGGAAAGAGTGAAGGCAATGAAAAGTGAAACAAAGAAAAATTATACAGGAAACCAATAGTGAAGATAAGGAAATCAGGACTCAAATCAACGGTTTGGACCAGAAGGAAGAAATGAACATTCAACCAGAACACAATGAAGAAACAAGAATTCAAATACATGAGGAGAGGCTTAGGAACCACCAGGACATCTTTAAACATTCCAACATCCAAATCATAGGGGTGCCAGGAGAGCAAGAAATTGAAAATTTATTTGAAAAAATAATGAAGAAGAACTTCTCTAATATGGCAAAGGAAATAGACTTCCAGGAAGTCCAGGAAGCTCAGAGAGTCCCAAAGAAGTTGGACCCAAGGAAGCACACACCAAGGCACATCATCACTACATTAGCCGAGATTAAAGATAAGGAGAGAATCCTAAAAGCAGCAAGAGGAAACGAGAGAGTTACCTACAAAGGAGTTCCCATAAGACTATCAGCTGATTTCTCAAAAGAAACCTTGCAGGCAAGAAGGGGCTAGAAAGTATTCAAAGTCATGAAAGGCAAGGAGCTCCATCCAAAATGACTATTTAGCAAAGCTGTCACTTAGAATGGAAGGGCAGATAAAGTGCTTCCCAGATAAGATCAAGTTAAAAGAGCTCTTCATCACCAAGCCCTTATTATATGAAATGTTAAAGAGACTTATCTAGACAGAAAAAGAAGATGATGAAAACTATAAACAGTAAAATGACAACCAACTCACAACTATCAATAACTGAACCTAAAAAAAACAAAAAACAAACCAACAACTAAGCAAACAGCTAGAACAGGAACAGAATCATAGAAATGGAGGTCATTTGGAGGGTTATCAGCAGGGAGGGGGAAGGAGGAGAATGAGAGGAAAGGTACAGGGAATAAGAAGCATAAATGGTAGGCACAAAATAGACAGGAGGAGGTTAAGAGTAGTATAGGAAATGGAGAAGCCAAAGAACTTGTATGTATGACCCACAGACATGAACTAAGAAGTTGCGGAATGTTGGTGGGAGCGGGGTGCAGGGTGAAGGGGAATAAAGGGTAGAAAAAATGGGAAACTGTAATAGCATAATCAATAGAATATATTTTAAAAATATTAGTGTTTCTTTTTAAAAATATTTTTATTGGTGTTCAATTAGTTGTCTCCATCTTCCCCCATTACTCTCCCCTTGTTCTACCCACCCACTACCTTCCACTTTCAATCCTCCCTGGCCCCTGTTGTCTTTGTCCATGGGTCCTTTATATGTTCCTTGACTTTATCTTTCCCCTTCTTTCCCCTGTTATCCCCCTGCCCCCTCCCCTCTGGTCACTGTCAGTTTGTTTTCTATTTTCATGTCTATGGTTCTATTTTGCTTGTTTGTTGGTTTTGTTGATTAGGTTCCACTTATAGGTGACACCATATGGTATTTGTCTTTCACTGACTGGCCGATTTCACTTAGCATAATACTCTCCAGTTCCATCCTTGCTGTCACAAAGGGTAGGAGTTCCTTCTTTCTTTCTGCTGCATAGTATTCCAATGCATAAATGTACCACAGCTTCTTGATCCATTCATTTTCTGATAGGCACTTACACTGTTTCCAGCACTTGACTACTGTAAATAATGCTGCTATGAGCATTGAGGTGCATAGGTTCTTTTGAATTGATGTTTCAGGATTCTTAGGGTATAGTCCCAGCAGTTAATTGTTGAGTCAAAAGGAAGTTCCATTTTTAGTTTTTTGAGGAAATTCCATACTGTTTTCCACAGTGGCTGCACCAGTCTGCATTCCCACTAACAGTGTACTAGGGTTCCCTTTTCTCCACAGCCTCACCAGCATTTGTTTTTTGTTGATTTGTTAATGTTGGCCATTCTGAGTGGTGTGAAGTGGTATCTATCTCATTGTGGCTGTAATTTGCCTCTCTGATGGCTAGTGATGCTGAGCATCCTTTCATATGTCTCTGGGCCCTCTGTATGTCCTCCTTGGAGAAGAATCTGTTCAGGTCCTTTGCCCATTTTTTTATTGGATTGTTTGTCTTCCTGGTGTGGAGTCATCTGAATTCTTTATATATTCTGGGGATCAAACCCTTGTCTAAGATATCATTGGCAAATATATTTTCCCTTACACTTGGGTTCCCTTTTCATTTTTTGGTATTTTCTTTAGCTGTACAGAAGCTTTTCAATTTGATGTAATCTGATTTGTTTACTCTTTGCTTATAACCCTGCTCTAGGGGACATATTGGTATTATTAGTGTTTTCATCTCAAAGGTAGTTAAGTGAAAACTTGAAAAAGTCATCCAAAATATAGGGTAATGAATTTTTAAGGTGACTGTTTATGTGATGGCTTTTAAGTGTCCTATATGCATGAATATCCTGGGAAATTTACTTTAAAAATGCAGATTCCTTGTTCAGTTTCACCACTCCTACTTTGAGTCAGACCTGGTAGAGTCAAGAGTGGCCCTTAACAAGTTCATAGAGACATAAAGAGGAACAGAGAGAATAGGGGGGAATGGGGAGCTGTTTAATGAGCATAGTTTGTGTTTGGGATGATGAAAGAGTTCTGGAATTGAATGGTCATGATAGTTTTCAACATTGTGAATGTACTTAATGCCACTGAATTGAATGTTTAAAAATAGTTAAAATGATAAATAGTAAGTTATATATATTTTGCTGCAATAAAAGAGAAAGAAAAAAAGTAGGTTAAAAGAGAAGCTTTAAATGCTTTCTGAAAAGAAGTGGAGGGTAATAAATAATATAAAAATGTATAAATAAATAAAAAAACTAAAATTATGATAAAAAAGGTGACCTTGAAGATTTGCAACTTAGGTATCCCTGGTGATTCTAGCATAGGTGGTCCATAGACCTCACTTAGGAACATTGTAGATTAGACCATATGGCAAGATGAATGGAGAGTTCTTCATGGTCTAAGAGTCTGACCTGCCCCCATTTTATGATTTGTTTCCCAAGCCATCAGTGACCTCGCTGAGACCTCAGTCCTTTGAATTCTTCTCCTTGGTGTCCCACTAAGTTCTCACCTGGCTTCATGAGTGTCAGGGTGGCTATGGCTACAGCACCACATGCTACAAATGTACCAGGAGCCTAGTTCTACCTTTGATTTTTGCCCTCATGATAGCCATGAAGGGATGTTCTGTCCCCCTGAAAAGAGATGCTTTTCCCTTCTTGGTGGTGTGGTTGTATTAAGGCTGAAAGTAGTGATGCCCTGTGTCCTTCCATTTCCCAGAGAAACTGAAGACACCAGTTTTATTTACTTGTTCTTTGTTCAGGCCACCACACCACACTCAGGCAGTGGTCCAAAAGAGACTGGAACTATCAGTGCTATCACATCAAAATGTACTCAACAGGCCCATACTCTCTCTTCAGGGTGAGCCCTTCCATACCTGACATAGTATGTGGGAGAGAAAAGGGTGTCTCCTGTTTCCCGGGGGCTGAGGGGTCTCGAAGTCCTAGCCCACCGAGTCCCTCCTCCTTCACACGTGATGTGCCTTGGATCTCCCTGCCAATGTCTTTCTGGAAGTTCCACCCAAACAGCCTTTTACCCGTGCCTGGGCGGATGAGGACTTCTGAATCTACACCTTTCAGGCCCACGATTTCAGGTCGAGCTGCATATGGGTCCAAGATTCATTACTCTAAATATGTTTCCTAGCTGGTTTGAATACATTGGGCATCTGCTTTTAAATAAAACTTTAGAAAGTTATGAACAGAAATAGCAGACATTTCCCTAAGTTTTTAACACATACTGGTTTTATGGTTGCAAATTTAAAACTTGATCCAAAAAAGCCTTCCAGGTTTAGGCTCTCAAACTGTAGATGAAATACCCTGTTACTCAAAGCAAATTGCTTATAAAATGGAATTCTCTTTAGATGTGAACTAAATCTTACAAAGCTGTATTTTGATGAATAATGTTTCCATTATTTAAGAACACACAAATTTAACTCTCACTGAAATATACAGGAGTTTGAAAAACAAAAGCACTCACTGGAGTATTTTTTTAAAAATATTTTATTTATTTAGTTTTAGAGAGAGGGGAAGGGAAGGAGAAAGAGGGAGAGAAGCATCAATGTGTGGTTGCCTCTCACGCATCCCCTGTTGGGAATCTGGCCTACAACCCAGGCATGTGCCCTGACTGGGAATCAAACCAGTGACCCTTTGGTTTGTAGGCTGGCACTCAATCCACTGAGCCACACCAGCCAGGGCTAGAGTGTTTTTAAAGTTAAACTAAGTGCATTGATTAGTACAAAATATTTTTGTTTCCGCCTGTCTCTTCCCATTTTTCCTAAGCACAAACCCAGTTAAAAGATTTTTAGGTTGCATTTTTATGAATTATTAATGACGAATTATAAATCTGATTTTTTCAGTGTTTCTATTTCTTGACACAATTGTTTTTGAGGTATTAAGGAGAGACAAAGTTCTAGTTTTCCAATTAGCTGTCCTCATTTTCCTTTTTAGTTAAGCTAACTCCTATTTTTATATACTAGAATGAGATGCAAAGATTTTGAAGAAATCTTACTTAGCACATCTTTATAAAAATACATTCCTATTAAAATTTAAAAATGTTCTATTAGTACAAAGCTGTTTGAATCAACTTGCCTTCCATTTCCTATATTCTTATATCCATGTTAATATTATAATTTATAAGACTAAACTCTACATGCATTCTCTCAAATACTTGAGAGATTATTTTCCAAAAGAACATGAGAATTGCCAGACTAGTTCTGTCTCATTCATTAAACACTCACTTCTGTCAATGCTCACCACAAATCTTCATGGGCTCCCTCTTATGCCATTGCCAGGAATACAAGGTCAAGCCATCCTGGCTCCTCATAAGTTGCTTAAAGTCTTTGTATACTGTCTGTTTTTGATTTGACATCTTCCAATGATTTTTATTTAAGAACAACAAAGTAAAAAAATGAAATTACTCAATCATAGTATTTTCATTTCCACAAGGAATATTTTAAATTTAATTTCTGTTGAGGCTATTCTTCTTCTCTTCCCTGGTCAAATAACACATTCTTCTGATTGTTATATCTTCAATGTGATGTAGTAATAGGAAATACATCCTAACTGAAGTAAAAGTGATTCCATCATTCATTCATCAACTACTGATATTTATTATCATGGATCAGGCATTGTTCTAGACATTGTGGATATGGAGGTGAAGCAGACAGGTAGAGTCCCTGCCCTTTGGGAGTTTCCATCCTATGAGGAAAGGAGGACACCATTAGTTGCTTTTCCAGTAACCTCATTTTGCCTCATTCTTAACTCACAGAACCTTGATTTAATTCAAAACAACAAAGTACCTAGTTGAAAATATCTGCTTAGTCTTCCATGAAGCTAAGGATGGTAAAGTGATCCATTCTGGCCATTAAAAAAATAAATTGCTAGGTAAGACTTCTTTAAAACTTTTAAAAAACATGCTCCTTTGTCTTTTGCTCTGCACTCACCTAGGACATGAAAGTGGTACCTGGAAGTGGGGCAACCATCTTCTTATATGGGAATGAAAGCCACTGTCTAATAGTGATGTAGCAGGAAGCTAGGAGGAACCTAGCTCTTGATGTCAGTGTGGAGAAAATGCTTGGCTTGTTTAGAGATCTTCAATCTTGGTGTAGCTATGGTGTAGCTATGGTGATAGGGTTTCTGTCATATGAAGCCAAGGGCAACTCTGATTGTTACAGATTGGGTTCCCTGGAAGCAGACTAAGAAATAAGTGATCTTCTTGCAGGAAGATTATGAGGGAGTACCCTTGGGACTGATACTTATGGATAGGGTAGAGGGAAAAGCTGAGCTATTTTTCAGCCTGAGACAGTCCTTCAGACATGGTCCAAGGTGGGTAAATGGTGCTGGGCCTTTGTATGTTCACAATGACCAGTAATTGCATGTGGGTGGCCCTAGAAAGGGAGTATAAAATGACAGCTCTTTCAGTTGAGTCACTTCATAAAGAGGGCTGACCAGAGGAGACAGTCTGCCAGCAATTGGAGGAGCAAGCCCTTCATTCCTTAAGGAAAATCTGGGCTTCCACAAATGGCCCTCTATACACATTTTAATATGAGTTCCTCAAGCAGCCCTTCTGGACTCCATAAGGCCTCTTTTCTTGGGAGAACTTTGTAAACAAAAAGTTAATGGAATGCTCTATAGCCCCCAAAATATTTATTAGAAAAGGAGAGCTGATCTTGGATTTACAACTGAAGTTGCTCATTGAATCTTTCTCCCACTATCCATTTTACATTCCCATCATTTCCAGTTATCATCTCTGCTGGTCTCAGTGGCTTACCTTGCAGTGTGACCCTGACCCGCATTAGTGAGGTTCCTGAACTGCTGACCAGCATGCCTTCCTCAGGCCAGCATTACTGCATGTGACTACTAATCATCAAAATTGGACAGGGGACGATCAAGAGATGCACTAAGTGTCAGACATTTTCTTCCCTATCCTCGCTGTATAAGAGCACCCTTACCGTCTTCTAATGACCAAGGTCAATTGTCCCTAAAAGATAATAACTACATTTCTTTCCTGCTGATCCCTTGGCACCTGAATATGAAAATGCCTGGACAACAGTCATAGCTTATAGATCCATGAGGACTATTGATGTGTGACTTGTAGAAGTATTTCTCTTTGTGAATCAGAATCTCCAAGCCCACAGAGCACAGAAGTGTGGAGATGAGAAGCCCAGATTCCCTGAGTGGATCACGGAGATTGACGGTAAGCAGGGCCACTTCTGCTTTCATCCACTGACTCATGGACCCTGTATTTCAACAGTGAGGACACAGCACCATATAAAGGTCTGATTCAGTGTATATGTGGCCTTCTGGAAGATAGGGTTTTATCGGAGGAGTGGTGTTAGTTTCTGTTCCTGATGAGTTGTACTACTGGCTACAGAAGTAGCTAGGCCAGACTTGGTAAATCAGAGATCATGCTGTTGAACTCATGCAGACCCTCTGTCCCTGTCCCCATCATAGTTATATTAATGTCCCCATTGTGCTGGCAGTAAAATGGCTGGAGACAGAGGCTAGCTAAGTAAGGCTGTAACATAGTATCAATGGAGACTCAGTTATGCTGACCCCATAGGGAGCCCTGAAGATGAAATGGCCCTTTAGACTTGAGCCTGAAGGACTGGAAAGGCACTTCCTAAAGAGAGCTGACAACTGAGGGCTGTTCTTCTCTAGGTACTTCCTTAACTGGGGTACTAACTCCTTCATTTCTAAAGATGATTTTTGGAGATGCAACACAGTATACCAATACAGAGATAAGGACATAAATATCTAAATAAAGAAATAATACAATGTTGGATAAACCCTATGAAGGAAATTAACAGGATGATATTATAGAGAAAGACTCAATGGGAAGGGCAGTAATAATTTAGAAAGAGTGTTTAGGGAAGTTCCTTCTAAGGGAATGACAATTGGACTAATTGCTAATGGATGTGCATGACTCCACCATGAGAAGAGTTGGGTAAAGAGCTTTCTAGACAAAAGAAACTGCAAGTGAAAAAACCCTAAGGTGGGAACAAACTTGGTTTATATGAGAAATAAAAAAGATCAGTGAAAGCTGTAGTATAGAGAATATGAGGAAGTGAGTATGAAAAATGGATTTGGAGAAGTAGGCAGAGGCCAGGTTATATATGATCCTTTGAGTTATGGTGAGGACTCTGTCTTTTATTCTAAATGCAATGCAAAGTCTTTAAATGATTATAAGCAAGAGAGTAACACTTTCAGTTATAAGTTTGAAGGATTTTACTGGTAGAAGTTGGGACAGATAGTTGTGGAAGAAGCTACTGTTTTGGGGAGGTTTCTTTTCAAATGCGCCTATAAAAACATACAGCAATTAGAATGGCAGAAACAAAAATCCATGGACAACATCTATGATAAAATTAAGGGAAACGTTAACCTCATGAACCCAAAAATATAGGTGAATTCTACCCTGACAGCTTTAAAACCTGCTTGAAATTAGAGTTTATAAAGGAGAAATCAGAAGGAAGTAATGAAGCAACTGGCAGACCTAAGCACTTCCAAACAGATATTCACTTGACAGCTCTGTGAGGCAATTTGAAAGCAGCACTGAAAAGCTGAAGTGTTTCACACTACAATAGCAGGTCAATTATAATGTGCTAAGTTATTGGGGTAGTCTAAACCCATGAGCTCTCAAAACTAACTAGCAAAAGCTTCCTTCCCAAACAATACCCCACACTGGGGTAAAATTTTTGGAAATCAAGTCAAAACTGAACAGAACAAGGTCAATAGAGTTGAAGGAAAAGAGAAAGTCTGGATAGAAATAGAAAAAGGGAACAGAGCCCAGAAACCTCATAAAGTAAGACAGTACATTTTCAGATACATCACAAAAGCAACAAAAGAGAGAGTCCTAGATCTGTAAAGTTAGAAAGTTAATCTAAAGTTCAGGAAAATGAATTTCATATAAAAATGAATGATATAAAAGGATTAAGGTCAAATCTCATACAGTTGTTGCAAGAAAAAAAAATGTGTGATAATATCCCTAAAAACAATGAAAGCAAGCTAGAAAGACATGTTTTCAAATAGATAAAAATATAAACAAATATTTCAAAACAGTACAAAAAATTAAGAAAATGGTGCAATATCCAAATGAATAGATCAGAATAAAAACTCAAGAATGAGAAGACAGAAAGGAGAGAATAAAAATGCCTCTCTTGTCACCAGGGCCGGTGTGGATTTGCACAGTTA
>VMDR010005763.1:18058-49481 GCA_007922815.1 Macrotus californicus | reverse complement strand
TGTTCTAGTTGTTTGCTTAGTTTGTTTTTGTTTCTGTTTTAGGTTCAGTTGTTAATAGCTGTGAGTTTGTTGTCATTTTATTGTTCCTATTTTTGATCTTCTTTTTCTTAGATAAGTCCCTTTAACATTTCCTATAATAAGGGCTTGGTGATGATGAACTCCTTGAACTTGACCTTATCTGGGAAGCACTTTATCTGCCCTTCCATTCTAAATGATAGCTTTGCTGGATAGAGTAATTTTGGATGTAGGTCCTTGCCTTTCATGACTTGGAATACTTCTTGCCAGCCCCTTCTTGCCTACAAGGTTTCTTTTGAGAAATCAGCTGACAGTGTTATGGGCACTCCTTTGTAGGTTACTGTCTCCTTTTCTCTTGCTGCTTTTAAGATTTTCTCTTTATCTTTCATCTTAGGAGATGTAATTATGATGTGCCTTGGCGTGTTCCTCCTTGGGTCCAACTTCTTTGGGACTCTCTGAGCTTCCTGAACTTCCTGAAAGTCTATTTCCTTGGCCAAAGTAGGGAAGTTCTCCTTCATTATTTGTTCAAATAAGTTTTCAATTCCTTTCTGTTCCCCTTCTCCTTCTGACACCCCTATGATTCGGATATTGGAACATTTAAAGACATCCTGGAGGTTCCTAAGCCTCTCCTCATTTTTTTGAATTCTTGTTTCTTCATTGTGTTGTGCTTTAATGTTTCTTTCTTTCTTCAGGTCTACACCATTGATTTGAGTCCCATTTTTCTTCCCCTCACTGTTGGTTCCCTGTACGTTTTTCTTCATTTCCCTTATCATATCCTTCATTTGTTCATCTAATTTGTGACCAAATTCAATTAAGTCTGTGAGCATCCTGATCACCAGTGTTTTGAACTGTGCATCTGATAGGTTGGCTATCTCTTCGTCACTTAGTTGTATTTTTTCTGGAGCTTTGATCTTTTCTTTCATTTGGGCCATTTTTGTTGTCTTGGCACACCTGTTACGTAGTAAGGGGTGGAGTCTTAGGTGTTCACCAGGACGGGGTGGCCACGTCGCTGCGTAGTGATGCTGTTTGTGGGGGAGGGGACCGAGAGGGAACAATGGTGCTTGCTCCACTCTCTGCCGGCCTTCAGTGACCCTCCGCGCCACCCATAGTCAAATTGGGCCCTTCTGGTGCTGGTTCCGGTGCTGATTCCCGGTGGGAGGGCTTATGTGCACTCCAGGACCCTGTGGGTCTCTCCAACGAGCTCCCCTGTGAGTCTGGGAGTTTCTCCCGCTGCCGCCACCTCAACCCCCACAGGAGTTTTCAGTCAGAGGCTTTGAGGCTTTTTTTCCCCCGAGCTAGAACTCTGGGTTTCAGGGTCTGTCTCGCTCCCCAGTTGTTCCTCTCCGTTTATCCTCACGAGGGAGTGGGACGCCCGGTCCACAGCCACCACCTCTCCTGGCCAGCTGCGCCTTCCCCGGATCCGCCAGCCACTGCCCCACCACACGAGTCCTCTCCGCCCCTCCTACCGGTCTGGATGAATGTTTCTTAATTTCTTGGTTGTTGGACTTCCATACGGTTCTATTTTCTGTCAGTTCTGGTTGTTTTTTGTTTTAAAATTTGTTGTTGTCCTTTTAGTTGTGTGAGGAGGAACAGTGTGTCTACCTATGCCTCCATCTTGGCTGGAAGTCAGGATCCAGGGTCCCTTTTTAAAGGGTGTTAATAGAAGGCGTTAATAACAAAACCAGCTGTCAGCTAGTTATGTGGACCTCCCTAGAGAACAATAAATCACTAAGTTAAAAGAAAAGTTAAAAGATAATATCAGGCAGTTACTATTGTCAACATAAGAAATGTCCAAACCTATAAGAATTTTTATGAGTTTATTTGACCCAAACTAACAATTGCTACGAAGCAAAATCTCAAATTAATTAAGAAAATGCTCCAGAGAATAACAGTTTAGTACCTTATTTTACACATCAGAATCAAAGGAGAAGGCAGAAGGGAGTTACACAAAACCCACTGGTGATAGATTAGGGAAGTGGGAGAAAAAAAAGGTGAGGCGGGGGACCTCTGAAGTTAGCTAGATAAAAGGTAAAATGATAGACTCATGCTTGTACACAGGGGGGCATAGAATAATTAACGGTTACAATTAAGGTAATAACAATAACAATGAGGGGACTTATGGTCTCCCCCTGGTTCCCTGCCTGTGCTTTGAGGAGTCTGGAAAAGGGAAGTTTGACATTCCAAAGGTATTATCATCATAGATGCAAAAAGACAACAGACAGGCTCAGTTAAGGTCAAGACTGACCTTAGTTAGGGAAAAACACTGGCCTAGGACATGACTACCTGCCATGAATTCCTTTTAGTTTTTAAGTTTTAATTTCAGACCATCCTTTGTGGTTACTTAAGTGCCTGGGTTTGTAGGACTGCCACTCCGGCCTCCCCTGAGCTTGCTGGGTTTCTTATGTGGCCCCTTTTCTTCCACATTATATCCTATACATTCACTGACCTCCTTCCAGGGAGCAGGACGTCCATCTTTGGGCAGTATTTGGTTTCCGGCACAGTTAGCCAAGTGTGAGGTTACAGAGAGTTGAACAGTCAGGGAGCATTTAACGTCTTCCAGACGCCTTTGCTGCTGGAGCCGTACTGCATCTCTAAAGTGAGTTCCCCTAAAGAGCACACATTAACCACCGCTGGGGTCCTAACTCAACCCAGCTCTCACTCCTAGCCCAACAGGGCCAAGAGGCTAAACTATCAAAGTAAGAAGGGTTTTTCCATGTTTAACCCTCCTATTTTTTATTTACTCAAAATGATAAACAGAACTAGAAATCAGCCTTCGGAAACTTGTTTTTTGATTGCTTTCTCTCCAGCTGTGGTTCGTTATCAATCCTTGGATTTCCATCTAATGGGCTTTGTAACAGTCATTTGCTGGGTATGGGTACCCCTTCTCTGACCGGCAGATCCCTGAATCCAAAAAGAGCTCCCTCAGCAGAGCCCACCGGGGCCCTTAAGAGCTGTCCAGGTGGGCATGCTTCACTCATCTGCCAGGATCCATTCAAAGTCTCTAGAAATAACAAATGGAGGAGGGGGTGGTTGATAATTCATAAAGAGAACTTGCCCTGCCAACCGGGTTGGAGATGTTAGTGGTAAAACAACACCAGGATATTCCTGGAGATTGGATCTCAGTTCAGCGACCTCGGAACCAGAGTTGTGGCAAAGAAAGAATTCAAAGCCAAGACTCAAATGCAAACATATGTTTATTTAGAAAGCCATGGAGATAGAAGTGAGCCAGTTGGAGTGCATGGGCCCAGGAAACAGGTTACAGAGGCAAAACAAGGGCCTTTGGAATTTAGGAGAAAGAAAGCAAGGATTATGCTCCCAGAAGGAAGGGAAGGGGAAAAAGCCTGGCATGCTTCAGAGAGAGAACTCAAGCTGGGAAAAGAAGGGGTTGGAGAAAGGAAAACCGGGTGGGGGGGAGGGGTGGGGGGTGGAGGGAGAGAGGGGGAGAGAGAGAGAAAGCGCGCACACTGTGCTAAGTCCTCTGACCTGAGGGGTTTTATCTCCTCTCTAAAGGCAGGGACCTTAGGGGAAGTCCCCGGGGAGGATCCCAATATTCCAATAGAATATTCATCAGCTTTCCAGGTGTGTCCTTTCAGGGTCATAGTCTCCACTGATTGGTGAGCAGTAGGGCAAGGGGTCATTCTTCATGGCCCCTCGTCCTGATGTCAGCCATGGCATCACCCCTTCTGGCCTTGCTTCCCCCAGAGGTTGTAGATACAGTGTCTCAGTATCCCTCCCACAGGTTGCTGAAAGGGCGGCAAGGTGTCCTGGCTCTGTCTGGACTGAGAATTAAAGCTTGGTTACTTGTTGAGCTTCTGAGAAGGGTGTTTGCATGCAGAAATGTTTTGGGTTTAGAGGTCAGAAAGGGGCTATATCACTTATCTCTGGTCACAATAAGGCTATATATTAAACAGAAAACCCAGTGATTTCAAATGTCATAGATTTCATTTAATTCACAAGTCTGTGTTTAAGCTGGGTGGCTCTTCTGGTCTTCCCGGTCTTACTTATGTGAAAAAGCAGGTCATCTCTACAGCTCTGCTGATTTTGGCTGGGCTTGGCAGGGAGGGCAGGTCTTCTGGGCTCTGCTAGGCAGGTGGTTGGTTATGGGTTGAAGAATTTTTTTTTTTTTAAATCAGCCAGCAGTCTAACCCAGGCTGTTCTCGGGGCATGGCAGAGGAGTCGAGAGAGCACGTGGAACTCTGGCTTGGAAATGACACACTGTCACTGCAGCTGCATTCAGCAGATCAAAGCCAGTCAGTTGCACGCCAGCCCAGATGCAAGGGGGTAGGGAGATTCCACACCTTAGTGGGAGGAGCTGAGTGCCTCATTATAAAGGGCTGAAAGGCGGCCGAGAATTGGAATTAGTTTTACGTTCAGTCTATTACAATGGCCAGTCAATATTTGTTCTTGGGTGGCTACAGAGATAAGGGAGAAAGGTCACTGGAGGGGTTGGCTGATACATGTCGTCCTTTCCCTTTCCCCAGTTCAGCTTCAGGGGACATGTTTGGAACTTCAGCAAGATTGAGGTTAAGGAGAAAAATAAGAGGAGTTAAATTCAGAGAGTCTAAATACAGATTTGGAGATAAGCTCATTCCCCCCTCTGACGGCACGCCCCTTCTTACTCATGGTCTGCCAAAGAGCAGGACAAAGCACACCTCTCCTTGGGGTGGAGTGCCGGGGAGGAAGAGGGAGCAGAGCAGGTTCTCTAAGGTGCCTCCAGCACCCACAGCTGTGGCTGGCAAGGGCACCTCGGCAAGGACACCAGAGCAGGCCAACCTGAGTAAATCTGTCCTTGTCCATGTAAGAGTCCCCTGAGCCCCCTGACTCCCAGAAATGGTCCAGGGAGCCCAGGAGAAGAAAGCTGAGCTCCTATATAAAAAAGGGGGGAGAAGAATCTTGTAGTTTTGGAAGTAATATTGATATCACCTTATTTGTATCTACAGGTTGACGAGAACTATATATAGGGAAGTATCTCAAAGAAGGTATACTATACTTGTTTTCTAAAACCAAGGCATCCTTTTGAGCTCTCTGTCCTCAGGTTTGTCTCTGGCCATATGTTTCTGGCCCACACTCATTCACAGGCTTTTTTCCAACCCAGGCCTCCAGCTTGAATTATTGTCTGACCTCTCTGATCCCAATCTTCCCGCTTCCTTTCCCAGTTTATGTTCAGCATTTGCCTTCCTGGCATGGCCTCTCAGCAGAAAGAAAACCTGCAATGGACTCCCTGGGGTCTGGCCTGGAAACCACTCCACTGCACCCCACCTGTCCTATTTTGGGCAGCCTCCAAGGGAATCAACAACATGAGTACACATTTGTTAAATGCTTATAAGGGGGTGTTGGGCATTGGTAAGTTAGTAAGAAACAGGAGCCCAAATGTAATAGAGGTTAAAGGCAATTCAAAACTTGGCTTGGAAATTTCTTTAGTAGCCAAAAAATGCAAAGAATTGGAAACAGAACATGTATTAAATCCCGATGTATGAAATGAGGGTCTAATAAAATACCTTACAGTAACACGGGCTCACATTTAGAGGACTTACCATGTGGCAGGTGCTATTCTAAGCTTTTTATAAATATTAACTTTCTAGGACACATATCGCTGTGTACTTTTAATATTTGAGAACACATGTGTTGTTTTAGAAACCAGAGAAGACAAAAATTTTTAAAAGAATAACAATGATGCTAACTTTACCTTTTAAAAGGGAAAACTGGTAAGTAAAAGGCCGACAGCAGGCTTTCTCCATATCGCCTGGACTTTGTCCTTCTGCCTTGATGTAGTCTAGCTGGCTTTTTTTAACCTCTAATGTCCAGCTTTTGTCATTTTCCCCAGACACAGAAAGTACACTCTTGCCTTTGTCCTGCTATCTCTTACACGCACCTCTTTTGATTTATTTATCCCATTATGCTGAAATCACTTCTTTAATGGTCTGCCTCCCACACTACTCAGTGAGCTCTGCAAAGTACCTGGAGCAGGGTAAATGTTCAATAAATAATTGTTTTCATCAGACTGAATTCAATACTACTGAGAAAATGACCCCATTTGCTGGTTCCTCTCCATTGACAAGACTGGGCACACTGTTTATGGGGAGGCTTGGATACTCAGCTCTCAGGATGCAGAGTTCAAAACACTGAGGGAAGGTAAGTACGACCTACAGGACAGGAACTCTAAAAAGGGAAATGGCTCAAATGCACTCGGGAGTCCCTGACACTGATTGAAAGGGGCCTTGACAAGAAGGAAACTGAGAAGGAATCAAGAATCCCAAGAGACCTCTTAGAGAACTTGCTTGGAGGTTTGTTGGTTAAAGAGATAAACAGATGAAGTAAAAAGAGCCTTGGGACCAAGGATAAAATCAGAGAGTGGCCTAACGCTAGGAATAAATTTGGGAAAGCCAGTCTAAAATGAACCAAGTTCTGCAAAGTTTGCCAAAAACAAAGAGAATTTTCACTCGACAGAAAGCACGAGAATTGTAAAGGGACAGCACCCGGGCTTGGGACAGCTGGCCGTGCTCTGAGGACAGGGTGAGCAGGAGGGCTGTGCAAGGCTGTGCAAGGCTGCGGGGTTCCAGCGGTGAGCGGGTCGGCCAGAGCTGGTGTTTGGTTCCCCACACCTTCAAAGCACTTTCCTCCCAGGACAAGCTGTGACAGGGAGGGCACATCTTGACACATTTCTGTCTCACTTCTGAGTCCTGGACGAAGTCTAGTCCTGGACCTGTTAGACCTGGCAGAGGACCAGCACCGCCTCTGTGCCGTTCGTTCCAAGCTTGTGAGAGCCACAGACAGGATTTACAGACCAGATGTTGCTTCCACCAACCACCCTCAGAGGGAAATGCAGACACAATCTCACTGCAGGTCAAGTGCTTTTTAGTTTTAGTCTCTGGCTGTTGCAGTAATTAGTTTCTTAATTTCCCTCTCTCTCCAAAGCTGGAAGATATATTTCTAAAGCCTTGGCTTAATGCATATACATGTATATATATATATGCATGTGTGTATGTATATATTTTAAATGTACCTTTGCCCAAAGCCTCACGATGGAAAAATATCTGATTTAGAAGCACTAATGGGTATTTTAAACTGTAGCAGGAACAGTGGGGGCATATGCAGATATCATAATTGTTAATAGCCAGCCCAATTTATAGCATCTAAAGTAACTTTCATGCTGTTTGTACTAATTATATTGTGGTTTTTAAAATTCCACAAAATTAGCTTTTTGCCACTTTCTGCTTCATAAAAATTACCTAATTTTTAAATCAAAGTCCAAATGGCCATAATTAACTTAGGGCTGAATTTTCATTGTGCACATTCAAGTTTCATACACATTAATTTACAATCTCCAGGTGTTAATGGAGAATAAAAAGGAAATCGAATGGATTAATTTGCATAAAACAGATTAGCATAAATTTACTTTTCCCTAATGAGCCCTAGGAAACAAAGACTAATGGACAACTAATTAACATGAAGTCATCCTACAGCCATGATCTATGGCTTTAACTTCCCCAAAAAAGCATACGAATAAGGATATTTTACAAATACACATTAGTCCAAATTACATATTTTCATTTGATCACCTATATTAATATTCATGTGTTATATTTTCTAAGCTCATCTAGGATAAGTCTTAGGGATTTTAATTAAAATGCAAACTAGAATGTGTAGTATAGAATTACCTTAGTCACCAGGCAAAATATGAGTTTGGCATTTTTGCATATGTAAATAAAGTGCCATAGCAGGATTTATTTGCCTTTTTCACCTTGGTTATATTTCCATGTTATAAATCATTGATTTACAGGTATTGGCTATAAATCATTGCCATGTTATGGAGATGAAATCTCAGAGAGAAAATAAAAACACTCCAAATGGTTATTTATCATAGTTCTTTGGCAGCAGGAGCTGAGGAGTTGGGGGGTGGACATGGGAAGGAGGGGAGCTCTCTCCTCACTCTCTTTCCTTTTGCATTGTGGGATTTTATATGATGCGCTTGATCACCTTTTCAAAAGTAGAAACCAATTTAGTTTTGAAAGCCCCTGCGCACCCTTGCACATTAAGGCCCGAAGCACATGAAGCCTGTTTCCTAGTCCACCAGCCCTCTGTGTGCGTATTGAAAATACTCCCTTCCTGTCTTCTCACTCAGATCATTAACCCCTTACTCAGCTTTTCCCACAGCTCTCGGAAAAGTTTCTCTGGAAGCATCACTGTTTTGTGTTGTTTTCCATTTTGCCTCTCTGTAGCATCTCGCACAACCGATGATTTATTGGTGTTAGTTCATGCTCTCACTTCAGTGAGGTGGTGGGTGGAGTCATCTTTGATCTAGGCTAGTGATTTTCAACGGCTGTGCCCCAAGAACTTTTAAAACATGCAGTACCTGACTATTTAGTCAGGAGCCCTGACCCCTTTCCCTTCGATCGCCAAAGTAAAAAATGACAACAGCCAACACCATATTACATCTGGTGTGCATGAATCAGAATAATACGTATATGTTTTGTCAGATAGGAAAAAATATATTTTTTGGTGTGCTGCAGAATTTTTATTCATTCGTTTATGTGTGCCATGAAATGCAAAAGTTTTAAAATCGCTGATCTAAACATTACGAGGGATACAACGATGAACCAGCCCCCTTCTTTCAAGGAGCTCAGTGTGACGAGGGAGGCGACATTACATCGTGATAGGTTATGTAAATGAAGTCTTTACAGAATTGTGATGAGAATTCCGAAGAGGCACCCCACTCCGCCTGGTGGGGGAGGGGGAGAGTGCCCACAAACAGCAAGAGATGGTCCCACTTGCTGAGGCCTGAAGGGCACACACTAACTGTGAGTAAGAGGCTGCGTGTCGGTGTGTTCAGAGAATTATAAATCCCTCAAGCCTGCCTTGAGCACAGAGTTTGTCCGGGGCCGTATAGTTCACGAAGCTAGAGGGACAGAGGCCACACACAGAAAGCCGTGAGCGCTGCGTTTTAACTATTCGCCAAATGTAATTGGAGCCACGTAAGGGTCTTTTTTCGTGTAACATTTTGAGCACATTTGAGATGTTTAGATGTGCGTTTTAGACTGATCATTGACAGCAGTGTGAAAACTCTAAGCGGGGCTGAGATAGGAATCACAAAGGTGGGAGCCTGGTGCCGGGACCTGGGAGACGATGAGGAGGCCTGAATAAGGTGGAGAGGAAGGGGCAGAGTTTTAACGTGGCACTAGGGACTTGGTGAGGGATTAGGTAAGGAGCGGACAGTGCCGGAGTGGGAGCGTCTAGGGTGGGGCCCAGGTGCCTGGGATCCTCTTAAGATTCCCTTCTCCGTGGCCTCCGCGGGAGGCACCGCAGGGCGGGAATTAGCAGCGTAGGCTTCAGAGTGTGAAAGATGGGGGTTCAGAAACTGGCTACACTCTGCATTAGTGTACCAGTTTGGGAGGAAATTTCTTAATTCCTTTAAGGTTCAGTTTGCTGATACGTAAAATGGAAGAAATAACACATACCTCACAACAGAGTGTATGTAGTAAATATTCAGTAGGTACTAGCTGCTATTTTCACTGCTATCATCATTTTAATTTTTTTGCATAGTAAATTAAGGCATTATTAAAGATGATTATATAATATACTGAAAAATACAACTACAGTAATTCAAAACCTTATAAAAGCTAATATGAGTATTCTGTTTACCAAACAACTTTTATAATAGCTAATGAATTTTCTTCTTTCACCAAATTTCCTTTTGATAGACTGAGGCATTTTATATCCCTTTATTGCGCTTGGAATTCAAAGATGGCATTTTCATTAAAAAAAAATAGACCTCACTACACCTAAATGCTGACCGTTTCACTTGAGACATTATTAGAGTTTTGAAAACAAATATGGGTTTAACATTTTTCTCAAAGTTACAAATTGCAACTTCAGGACACAAAACTTTTTCATGCCTTAATATTTTAGTGTGTATTTCCTAGAAACAGGGAATTTCTCCAACAAAACCACAAGATAACCATCAAAAGCAGGAAATTCACATTAATTTATTACTACTATTTATAGCTCAGTTCCGCCAATTGTCCTGATTACGTTCTCCGCAGCAACAGGTCCCATTCAGAACCACTCGCTGACTGCAGTGGGCTGTCACGCCCCTTCAGGCTCCTCGTCTCTGCAGCAGGTCGTCAGTGTTCCTTGACTCTCATGCCATTAGCATATTTGAAGATCAGCGGTTAATTATTTTGTAGAATGCCTTTCAGTTTGCATTTAGCTGGTACTTGCTTATGTATAGATTCAGGTTATGCATCTCTGGCAGAATGCTACTTTCTGACTGTAGCCAATCATGTGACCTGTGATTTCATTTGTCCCACAACGGATGGTGTTTACTTGATGGTGTCTTTGAGACTTTTTCGCTGTGAAATGACTGCTTTTGCCTTTGCAGTTGATAAACGTTCGCTGGGGATGTACCTTGAAGCTATGCTAACATTTCGTTCCTCATCAAACTTTCAGTTTATTCACTTATTTGTTTTTTAAAGATTTTATTTATTTATTTTTAGAGAGAGGGGAAGGGAGGGAGAAAGAGAGGGAGAGAAACATCAATGTGTGGTTGCCTCTCCTGTGTCCCTTACTGGGGACCTGGCCCCCAACCCAGGCATGTGCCCTGACTGGGAATTGAACTGGAGACCCTTTGGTTTATAGGCTGGTGCTTAATCCACTGAGCTACACCAGCCAGGGCTCACTTATTAATTTGAATGAACTCCCTGTTTTCCCATTTTATTTGATACGTTATGATCTGGTATATGATACAATTTTGGTGCACAAATGTCTTAGATTTGGCCAGTGAGAGCCCCTTCAACTTTGTTCTGTGTCCTTACACCATCTTCCCATCAACAGTGAGCACCTTCTTGCTTTCCGGTCCAAGAAGACATTCTATTCCAGCCTGCGCTTTCCTGCCTCAGCCCCTCCTCAAGGAGCCCTGGGTCATTTTAGTGGAGAATGGATTTAGGATGGGTTTAGAAACCAGGAGCTGGGGCACTGGATGTTCTCATTAGGGGTCACTAATTGTAGGCCCTGAAGTGGACAGCTAGGGAATGTATATATAAACACACTCACTCACACATGCACAGACACACACATGCACCTATATTTTGATGTCTATCTATATACTGAAAACCACCAGCTTAATTCAATGTTAAAAAGTTCATTCCGTTTTCTCTCCCTCCATATTTGTAACTCTTTTCTAACAATGAGAAACTGGCTTTCATTACTCTTAACATGTTTATATATTTGATCCACCCCCCTCCCTGTAGCCACTTCCACACTATAGCCACTCTGACTTCCACTCACTGCCCCTCTGCACAGATACCCTCATCATCCTGCTTGGACTCAATATATCATTCTGGGCCCCCGTATGGACATGCTGTTCACCCCACTCTGATCCTCCATGCTGTGTTGTCCTCTGCGGATGCCTCCACAGCCCCATTTGGCCTCTGATACCCCACTCTGGGCAACTATGACTCCCTCACCTGGCATGGACATCCGTCCATCCAAGGCTTTGGGACTGAAGCATTCAAGAAGAGAAAAGAAGGAAAGGAAGAGAGAAAGAGGCAGAAGGGCAGGTCATCATTGTCGACAACATCATTGTCTTTCTTCCTATCTTTGTTATCACTGTGTTCTTTGCTGGCTTATCTTCTTCCTCATATCCCTCAAATGTGGGCATTTCCCAAGGTCTGCTTTAGTAGGAAATAAAGAAATGTCTCAGAGATCAGATTAAGTTTTCTGCTTATCTGCTTTCTGACTCTGAGACCTTGGCAAGGTTCTCCTCTTTGTGCATCTGTCTCCTTATCTGAAAAAAAAAAAGAGGAAATAATAGTGGAACCTATTTTCATTCCCATCTTTCCAATTTTTGGTTAGACACTTCCAAATGAATGGCCTCTCATCAGTTCAATTGCTAAATGTAAAAATCAGCTCATATTCCCTCTTCCAAAACTCATTCATCCTCTTGAAGCTCTTATTTCTGTAAATACGTTCATTCTCCAAGCACTTATTGAGTGCCTACTATGTAGCAAACGTGGTGGTTAACAATCATTATAAAAGGCAAGGTCTTTGCCCTCAAGATGCTTACAGTCAAGTGGAGGTGAGTATGACATTCACTCTGATGGACTGAAATGGTTGGACCTTTTCTTCTCTAGAAAGAGCACTGCATTCCAAGAGGTGAAAGCTTTCTGAGATGCAGTGTTCATATGTCAGTGCTCAAAGTCAAACAAGAGTTAGCTAGTGGAGAAGAGGGAAAAGGCCTTCGAGGCAGAGTGAGCAGCATGGCAAAGGTACTGGAGATATAACCTGGCGTGATGCATTCTGAGACCATGGCCTTCAGAGCGGGCTTGAGAGAGGCCACAGAGAATGAGGAGACAGGGTGGGAAATGACAGGGCTCAGGCCCCCAGCAGCCAGGGCACGCGGCGAAGGGACTTACTCACTGCCTCACCCATTCCCTTCGTCCCAAACGCACTTTACCTTCTCACTCAACTCATTCTGGCGTTCTCCTTGAAACATTTTGTCACCTGATACTGAAGGGACCCTCTCTTTTCTGAACTTTTCTAGCAATTGCTATACTAACAATGTGTATATGATGATGATGATGATGATGATGTCTTATATCTGTGGAGTCATTACTGTGTGCAGAAACCTTTTACCTGTATCACTAAGTTTGATCCGCACAACAGAACAAGCGTCATTTCTTTCGGAGCTGCCTTCACCATTAAAACAACCGCCGCTGTGCCCTGCCTCTCCAACTAGACCGGAACTTCCAGTTCCACAGTTTTGCCTCTGACCTGTTTACAATGGCTCTTACAGTGCCTAGCACAGTGTCACAGAGAGAACTGGTGCTGAATACCTGTTCTGACTTAATTTTAATGTGCATTTTGTTGAGTTCATTAGCATTGTGATTCAGTTTTTAGCTAGCATAGTATCAGCTGTTTTATACATTCTCAGAAATGTATATAACTAAGTGATAGAACTAAGACATGAAATGATATAACTGTAAATATCTCAGGGCTCTCTTCTATGAGCCATTTAGTACCCTTAACCGAGAGAAAAAAGAGACACTAATTACTCTTAAAAATTCTAAGGATCATTTTGAACTCATTTTTGGTGATATGACTCCAAAAGGCCTGGCACCTTACACGTTACTTGCTTTTAGGCTTTACTGAATAGTTACTATTATCCCAGGCCAGCACAACTAACAGGAGTGAAGAGTTTAATCCTGGGGAATTTAATTAACTGCTAGGACTCAGAAAAAGCAGGACTGCTCATTGCCCTGGCCTTTCCTACAACTTCTTCACTCTGCGGCACTCCATTCCTTACCCACTCCTAAGAGAATTTCCCTCTGAGCTTTTCAGCCTATTTTTTTTTTAATCCTCACTTGGGGATATGTTTATTGATTTGAGAGAGAGAGGGAGAGGGGGAGGGGAGAGAAAGAAAGATGTAAGAGAAACATTGATTGGTTGCTTCCCATATGCTCCCAGACTGGGGATTGAACCCACAACCTAGGTATATGCCCTGACTAGAAATTAAACCCACAACCCACGGGTGCACCGGGGTGACGCTCCAACCAACTGAGCCACCTGGCCAGGGCTTCAGCTTATTATAAAATGCAGACCAATAAGTAGCTCCACAACCCGTGTATCTTCTGTCTTTCTAGTCTGCAATATATTTAATTTTTGAACAGGTTGAGTTGATTCCTTTTAAACCTGCCTTCTGGGTTGTACATTGGTCCTTGCAAGCTCCCTGGGGGTTAGGTTGGGGAAGGAGGCGTGCGCTTTGTAAACTGGAATGATGTAGTGAACTTGGAAAACCAAGTCGATCAGTGATGTGTTGGATTCATTGAGGGTCTTCCCTAAGGAGGGTCCCCGATGCAGCTGACAGCACTAAATAGTATGATATTGAAAAGAGGGGAAATAGGATAAAAACAACCAGCGTAAAAATCTGATCTGGGGTAAAGATCTAAGGGAAAATTAAAGGAGGCAGATAAGAAAAAAAAAGTTGGAGGATTCAAATGCAGCAGAAGTCTGGGTAGCCCAAGTCCTCAGAAAGCAGCGCTAACATCCGGAGAAGCCCAGTGTACCAGGAAGATGTGCATACGCTCTGAAATCACTGGGGTCCAGGGGCAAATCGCAGCTCTGCTACTTGCTGACTGAGCCACAGTGTCAGAGAAGTGTCTGTAGGTTACGGGTGATATAGTGTGCTGGTGTATGTTTGACTACTGGCTCATTCAATAAGCAAACAAACAAATAAGTAAAACTGATTTGCAGTTTTTGCAATTTCCATAAAGTGAATACTCCCACAATGGCTAATTTCCAGCTACCAATGTATTGTCACTGAACAGAGTTGGGAAGGAATGCACAGTAGTACACACTTATAAAAGATTTTGATCATGCAAATGCAATAGGTGTAAATACCTCAAAAGCACAGATGCTAGTAAAATGTGAGAAAATAATCAGAACAGACATTTTTGAATATAATATTTTAAAATATAATTTTAAATCATAAGTATATAATGTTTAATACCGGTCACTTAATAGCGTCTGGCAAAACATCATAAAATTTAAGAGTCCACCTCCGTCGAGCTTTGCTCAGGCACGTGTCCCAGTGCTGCTGGCTGTGGGGTCCATGTTGGTGAATTAACAACATACGCTGAACGAAGTGCCTTTAAACAGAAGCACACATGAAACACGGTTACGTGTCGATCAGTCGATGAAAATGTTGTGACCAGAGGCTCGCAGGAACCTAACCCTGTATTTTTTCTTGGAGCCATGGTTCACGGTCATTTTACAGAACATCACTGCTGTGGATCAGAAGAGTGGTTATAAGCATCTTTTAGGGGATGGCTTGATTGAGCTGCTTCTGCACTTAGCACATTGCCTGGCACCCAGTAGGACAGCCCTAAGAGGTTTTGTCCCTTCTCACCTTCCCTTTGCTGGATAGTGCTGCGCTCATCCAGACAGGCTCACTCAGATGCAACCAGAAGTTACAGAACATACAAAGCAAGTATTGTTATTGTTGGGTGCTCGCCCCCTCCAGAGAGGCGCTTTGGAAATTGCAGCCATCCACCCATCCACAGTCCTTGAGATAGGTGCCTTTGAACTACACAAAGAAAGGGGCCAACAGTAACAACAAAAAAAGAACTACATTTAGTCAGGAAGTTTGCTGTTCTCCCTAAGGTTCCCCGGGCTGATAATTGCCAATTTGTCATATTTTTTCAAGTTACTTTCCTTGAAGTAACTTGCAGGCTCTTCCTCTCCCGGGTCTCAGCATTGTCACAGCAAAACCTACCTTCATTCTCTGTCCCAACTTACATTGTTGACTGTGGGTTGAAGCCTCAGTAACGCTTAGTCCTTTAATTCTTCCAGTAGCCATGCGCCCATCATCCTGCCTTGTCGTGCGATGCCCATCACCCCTGCGGACACTGATACGCATTCCAAGTTGGAGTCATCTTTTTTTTTTCGGTCATGGTCAGGATGAGCAATACTTAGCCCATGCTTTTTGTCTTCTTGCTAAAGATGACAATCCCTGAAAGTTTTCCCTTACTCCTGCTCTAAAACTCACCCTTCTGACCGTGGGTTACAGGCCCTATATGACCTGTCCCCGCTAACTTTTGAATGTCGTCACCTGCACACTCCCCTTCGTGGGTTTGCTTTTATCCACGTTGGCCTTCTTGCTGCTTCTGGAATTTACAAGCATGGAGACCTAGCATCTCAGGTTCCCGCCGGCTGATCTGCAACCACCCGAGGTCCTCACGCACCTCCTGTCGGTCAGGTCTTAGCCCAAACCCCCTGTCCGTGAGGTGTCTGTGACCACCTGGTCTGAATGGAGCCACCTTGTTTCTTCACTGCTTTTGTCCTCTGTCACCATGTGAAATCACCTTGTATTGGGGGCGGAATTGTACGCCCCAGATTGACTTGACTGTATTTGAAGACAAAGCTTTTAAACAGTTGATTAGGGTGTGGGGAGAGGTGGTAAAGGGGTCAAGTATATGGTGACAGAAGGAGATCTGACTTTGGGTGGTGAACACACAATGCAAGATACAGATGGTGTATTAAAGAACTGTATATTTGAAACCTATCAATTTTACTAGTCAATGTTACCCCAATACATTTAATAAAACATTTTAAAAGGAGGTGATAAAGTAAGGTACCTTTCCCCTTTATGCATTCTATGTACATATCCCTAAAAGCCTCAGAAATAAATTGTGCATATGAATCAGTGTTTATTGCAGAAGGATTTTAACTTTTTACCAAATTATGATATCCTTGAAACTTCATCTTGTCCTTTTTGGGGAAAAATTAATGTAATAAATATGTCATTGGTGTTTAAAAATAAAAAGACGTGATGAAGGTAGCATGAGTAGGGTGGGCCCTACCCCAGTGTGACCGCTGTCATTAAAAAAGGAGATTAGGACGCAGACAGACTTGCAGAGGAAAGGTCGCACAGAGACATTTGAGAAGGCGACCCAAGGAGACAGGACTTTGAATTCTGAGACCGACACTGCCGACCCCTTCACCTCGGACTGCTGCCGCTGGAACTGGAGTAAGTTTCTGTTGTTCAGGTAGCCCGGTCCATGGTGTTTTGTTACGGTAGCCCTAGCAACCCACTGCTGGTTTCTTTGTTTGTTTGTTTTCCTTCTCTTTCCAGAGTGTAAGTTCCGTGAACATAGGAGCCATATGTGTCTTCTTCATCCTTCTATCCTTAGTGCCTATGACAATTCTCAGCATCTAGTAGGCTCTTTGTAAATGTTTCTTAACTGATTGAATGATGTGGCCAGGGACCGGAGCCTTTGCTGTTTAAGTTATCTTTGGCTATGCAAATGTTGTCATTGTTCATGAAGTTGAAAAATAAACAAACCTCTTGCCTAAAGAATTACTTCAAAAATTAGTCATGAGTGCCGAGGCTTAGACCTTCTCACCCCGTTATTGCACAATTCTGGTTCATTAATTCTCCAGTTCTCCAGCGCCCTCTCCTCTCAGCTCCTCTCTGCTTGTAGACCCTTCTCTACCCTCAGTCCTGCATCCTCCTTCCCTGATGCCCTCTGTGCCCAGGTCTGGGAAGCTGGTACCACAGGTGGCTTCCCTTACTGAGCTTGCTATCAGCCCTTCATCACCAGTGCACCCACAGCAGGGAAATGTTGAGTTCACAAAGAGTTAGAGATGAAGTGCATCCTCATGCTATCTTGCTTCCTAGCAGATGGACACTAAGGCTGCAAGTTCAATCCCTGGTCAGGGCACAAACAATCAATGCATAAATAAGTGAAACAATAAAATCAATGTTTATCTCTCTCTCTCTTCCTTTTTTTCTAAAATCAGTAAATAAAAATTTAAAAACTCATATTTTTTTTTAATTTTAAAGATTTTATTTACCTTTAGAGAGAGAGGAAGGGAGGAAGAAAGAGAGGGAGAGAAACATCAATGTGTAGTTGCATCTTGCACCCCGCACTGGGGACCTGGCCTGCAATTCAGTCATGTGCCCTGACCGGGAATCAAACCCACGACCCTTTGGTTCGCAGGCTGGAGCTCAGTCCACTGAGCCACACCAGCCAGGGTATAAAAACTCATATTTTACCAGCACTCTCCTAAATGGGTTCACTTTTTTCTCCAACAAACATTTATTGTGCCCTATTTTCCTCTGGGCCCTATGTAAGGCTCCCAGAGTGCCAGCAGCCTTTTGATGCTTGTTCTGTTTGCTCCCTGCAGCTCTCTCTGCTCTCCCTGTGGGAGGCTGACCCCTGCCACCTGCATCGCCCTGGGTTCCCACTGGCAGCTTCCTGTGTTCAGCCAATGGGTGGCATGAGAAAGCAGGAAGAGAGAGATGTCAGGGTATTTGCTCCCCATCCAGATTTACCGCCCCCAAAAGGTGTCCTCTCCTTGATGCTACCTGTTTTCCAGGCCTCTGGTTAGAGCCAAGGGTGGAAATGGTTTCCCACGTTTGCTGGACTCTGGGTGCCTTACTTTCCCGTGTTTGATCTTGTGATCCTACCCACACTGCTAAAAGTAGTCCTTTCATTGAAGTTTCTCCAACTCGGCCCTCTGACAGTGCTTTCTGTTTCCTGCCCGGACTCTGACTGATACAGGCTTTGTATACTTTTTTGACTCTAATGTTCAGGAATGATGTAATTTTGGTGTCCTCGTGCTCCAGCGGCTTTGGGGTTAATCAAGGGTGTGGCGCTCAAGCTCCAGTCAGTGGGGAGGTTTTGAGACCACCTGCATCTTGATAGATCTGGTGCATGCCCCGCACCCCCCTCCATCCTGGTTGTTCTGCCACCTTTCACTGCTGTGGCACTGTGGCCACTGCTCCTGGTGCAGCAAGTGCAGGGCTGGGGGAACAGGATGAGGGAGCAGAAATAACCTGTGCCTAGATTGGATGTGGCGGATAGGAGGTGGCCCGGCAACAAGGAAGGGAGCCTGGGGAGAAGCTGAGTTGCATCGTGGTCCTTCGGGAGAGAGGCTCATTGAATTAGAGTCTGCTCTGCTTACAGGAGTGGAGACTTCATGGCTTCCCAGGGTGATGATGCATTTGCTTACTGTCTATCTTTTCATGTCTCGGAGAAATTTGGGTAGTTTAGTTTATTGGAATCACTCGTGCTTGGAATCAGATTGTCGTTGGGGGTGGTTAAACATTGCCAACATTTTCCATGGGGTGTCTGCCTTACTTTCATAATACTGGTGGCGGTGGTAGAATGTCAGTGCTGTTGTAATGGCTCTTGAGATACTGGGTGACAGAATTTAGAGAAGAAGGCAGCTGGGGAAGACAGAGTTACACAGGACGGACAGAGGAGAGAGGGAAGGTCTAACAAAGTGGGGCACAGACCCAGAGAGGACCGTGTCAGCCAGGATCCTATGAGGTGCCCTGGATGGAGACTGAGAGGGAAAGTTCTGGGTATGTCATGCTTTGCACTGTTAGTCCTGAGTGGCTCCTTTATAATTTGGAAAAATTAGCAGTCTGGTATATTTAAATGGGTATCTCCATAAATTGCATTTTTTTTCCAGAATGCGGTACCACATACAATTTAACATTGAAGTTCTTATAGCTCAATTTTCAAAGATATTATAACATATATGTTATATATATCACATACATGTCATGATTTTGTTACATGAACATTTGTTACGTGGAGCACAGGCTGGACCGAGGGCCAACAGGAGACCACAGAAGTTACAACAGAAAGGTTTGGAGCTCACTGCTCCCGGGGAAGTACTCAGCATGCCCCAAGGGGCCGCACAGGCAGGTACAGGGAGGGTGCAGAGAGTGACAGGATCTGGGACACATGCCTTTATTAGGGCCAGTGAGTGGAGTGCTTTGGGGTTCCTGGCTGAGGCCGGATTGATCAATTTAAATAAAAAGAACAGGGCTTTGATGAGCTGCACAGGGGTCTCATGTGAGGGGTGCACAAGGCATACAGGCGCTGGGAGCAGAAGGGACTGTTGTTCACAAGGGCTGTTGGGAAGGCCCTATCAGGGACTTATATCTGCTTGTGACCCCGTGGGCTGCTGTCCACGGCATGCAGCGGCATGAGGGACTGGTATCAGTTTCAAGCCCTACCGGCCACTTGGCCAAACAAAATAAATGCTAGGGCAACAATATGTGGAGCAGCTTAGCGAAGTTCCCAGTAAAACGCCATACGTGACATGTACGTGTAACATACTTGTTCAGTAACCACAGCAATTATTGGAATTTGAGGAGGCATGCAAGAAGCTGCAGGACAAGGTAAGCCCTGAAGTGGGTCTTGTCCGGGAAGGTGCGGCATGTCACCGATAGGAGCTGGGTAGTGCTTACAGGAAAGGGCGTTTACACCGTGTTCTCAATACTCATCTTTATTATGAAAGTGTTTCCAAAGTAAAATGATCCTCATAATAACGACTGTGTCCAGAGATCAAGAATGAATGATTGTATTTTCATATAAAAATCAGCAAAACATAGTAACAGTACATAAAATAATTCTAACTGGCTAACAGCACATCATTCCATTTCCGACAGAGATGCTCGAGCACTGAATTGTCTGAAGAAAAAAGTAAGGTTTGCCACCTTTCCTGTTTCTCCCTGCAAGACGGAAAAAATCAAGTCCAAAACTAACCACCCTCCCCCTTGCATGCCAACGAATGGCTGTGGAGGAACTGATTACGTGGGCGAACAAAGAGTTGGCGGAAATCACGGGCTTGGCAGCACTGTAAAACTTCTGGAAATCAAACGTGGAGGGCATTTTTTCCCCATGTTTAAATGAATGAAGCTCTAAGTTAAAGTCCCAGAATCACCACATAACTGTTCCTACTACAGAACTAATTTCTCTTTGGCAACTGATCTTTAAAAGCTCCTAATTTTTAAAGGGTAGCTTTACAATGACAGATTGAAAAAATTACTGTTGATCCCAAAGGAAAAAAATCATCTATAAAATCCATTTTTTTCTCACTTAATGTACCAATCATATGATCGCTGTTGTTCCTGGTTTCCAGGCCATGCAAAGTACACCAAAATAGGAAGCCAAACTTCCATGGCCCCCCTGTTATGAAAAACAGGCTTAGCAACACTTTATTAAGAAAAATGGCATCAGAAGTGTGGGTACAACTGATTCAAAGGCTATTGGGAAATTGATAGTAAAAAAAGTGACAATATTCTGGCTTCTTTTTCTCAAGAGTTCCAGAAGGCTGAAAGGAATATGAGTGAATGAGATAAACAACCCAGATTTTTCAGCTGAATGTCCCCTCCCTTCACTGCCTGGGAAATCTTGAGAATGCCTGGTCTTGTGGAGACACCGTACCATATGCCATCTGGCTGCAGAGATGTTTTTATTTCTTTGATCTGATGAGACCTCAGCTTGTGACCATTTGCAAATGCGTTCCTTTCAAAGGCTTCAGGTCAAACTCAAGCTGGAAATACCTGGAAAAGACCAAGGTTCTCTTTTGGGTGTCTGCAGATCTTATTAGCAGTTACTTACGATGTTTTATGTTCTTTAATACAATTCTCTCCATGAAAGCCAGCACCAGGTATGCTCCCTCTGAGTATATTTAGAGGAATTCCAAAAGCACAGAGTGGACAAACAGGTAGGCCTCCTCAGAATCTCCTGAGCGCCCCCTACGGGGGAGTAGGAGACTCTGCACACAAGGGCAAAGCACAGAACTCTTCTGGACTATTACTATGAAGAACTAAAATGTGGCCATAGTGACTAGTGCTAATTACTATTTGGTAATTTGAGACTGGCACAATTTCAATTTACTAAGAAAAACTTAAACTGACTCTGGGGACAATAATACCTTTATTAAAAACCTATCTTGCTGCATTTTGCATGACTTCAAGAACTCTTCATGACTATTGAGAGAATTCTTCTGTGGACAGAATGCTAGTGAATGCAATGACTAGAACTAACTACATTCATCCTTTCCTCACAAGTGACTTAGAAACTGGGAGTGTCTTGTCATCACTTCATCGTCAGTCTGACTTTGATCTGATTTTTTCTCATTTGAAGATTAGAAACATTTCAGGGCTATTATTGTTTATCAACAAAGCAGGAATCAGTCAAACACGAAGAAAAGAAAAGGAAGCTAATTGGAATCTTAAGATCTCAAATAGCACATAAAATGTAAACATGGAACCTTTTATTTCCAAAGGACTTCTTGAACCTCTCCGGACATAATGACATCATCACACATACTGATAACAGAATCTTTTAACACCTTTGGAATTATTCTGTACACTTTCGATACTTCAAATAAAAAAATTCAAATATTCAGGCAACTTTGGCATTAACATTTCCAAGAAAGGGATAAAAATAAACTATCAATAAAAAAAAAATCACCAACAGATGAGGAACAATCATAGGTGTCCATGAAGTTCTTTGTGAAGAGCTCTTTTGCAAAGATTCAGGTAAGCTGAAATAAAATCTCAGTTTTTACTTCGGCCCAAACAGCAATGAGGTTAAAATACACAAAGTGGAAGATCCAGATCCCTTCTACCTAAGGTGGAAGCATTCAATTTGCTCAAGTTCAAGCTCTACCATATATATATATATATATATACACTCAGAATGGAAAGTTTGGCAACAGAACTGGACATTTTGAGGTTCACCCACCATTTTGGCTAAAGGCGATCTAATCTTACCTCACTAGAGTTATTTCTCTCACCCAACTGCTTGCTTTCTTCGGAGAATCAACCTTTCTGCCTAGTATCTCCATTAGGTGCATTTCATTATCTGATGGTACCTCAGAACACCTTCGTCTAAGCAGCCTAGCAAGCGTTAGATGTTAATAAAATCCTGGGGTGAAGCAGCAATCATATGCATTTTTTCCAACATACAGTTTAATAATCCAAAATATGAGAGTTACTCCCTCATCTCAGCATTCATGTGACTACAGTTAGAAATGAGAGCTGTGTTTGGCTTACATGCTGACCTCAGGCCCTCTGTGATCTTAGTTCTGCCATATTTAGCTCTGAGGCCGAGAGACTGAAAAGACGCCATGACTCTCAGCTGTATGGGTAGGATGGACAGGGAGCTGAGAGAGAAGCAGGAAGTTTCTATTGTATACAGGAAATGGTTTGTGTGAAAAGAATATGGATAATAATGAGTCAGTGATATTTTGGTTTTATCGCATTTTTGGAGAAACATACATATACATACATAGACCACACATTTCTATCATTTATTGACCCAAGGCCAAATTCTACTCAATTTTCTACTTTTTCCCCCACTAAGAGATATAGACAAGCTATAACAGAGAATGAAACATATTTTTCTAGACTCCTTCCTACATACCCCTTTGTACCTTGGGAAAGCCTGGATGTGACCAGGAGGAAGAAAAGAGCAACGCAGACTGTTAATGAATGGAAACGGCACTCTCACTAACCTACGGCCAAATTTACAAAATGCACTTCCAAAACTGTGGCCTGGTGCAGGTGGGAGATACTCACATATTTTTCTCTTATCAGGCCACATGGGAGAGCAGTAGACAGAGATATATTATTCTTCACCTCCAGAGGCCTATAAACACCGTTTTCATTTGTCAAAAAGAACGCTTAGCTCTAAAATGTAAAATTAAGTAAAAATCTGTAGATCCATGGGGGACTTTGTTAAATTAATATAATCATTCTAAGTATTCTCAATCCTTCTTCTAAGTGATTTCTGGGAAAACAAAAGATTGTTTAGGTTTGTCTTTAATAAGGATGGACTCAATGTACTTAATTTTAGGCAATTCTTCTTTAATAATTTATAAGCTAACCCTTTGAAATTGTTCTTCTGTGCTAAAGGATGTCAGCTAACCTGAACTTGGACCCTCCGTGGTTCTCTGGGGCATCTCACCCATGGACAGGACTTGCCCTACCCACTCACGCAGGGCACGGTCCACTATTCTCTTCCATGCTTTAGTTGATAAAGTAATAAATTTTCACCCTCTCAAAATTTTTCAGCTATAACATGCTTGCTGTTACTTTTTATTTATCTGCATCTTAGCAGATGCTGAGATGACTAACAAGTACTTTTGATGTTTTATGATTGGTCTTACAAACTCAAACCATCCACGAATTACAGTTCTAGACATAGCCCGGTGTTGCGAAATAAAATAATAAGGACTTACGCGAAGAATTAGTTGTTTCAATAAACAGGCAGACACACTTTCAAGCCTCTTCAATGATTACTACGGACCATACCAGAAACATACTATTTGTAACTAAGTGGGGAAAGACTTAATAGCACAGTGTGAGGTTTTCGTTTGGGAGCATTCTTTTAATTGGAGATTGTAAATTGTGAGCACAAAGCTTCAGTTTTTTTTTTTTGAAAAATTGAAGGTAATGTGAATGGCTCCCAGCAGCACACTCACGCCCTAGGGTTTGGCTGTCGTCCGCCTTGATTCGCATGTTTATGTCACTGCATTGCGGTTTCGAATCCTTATTTTCGTATTTTTGGTTTATGAAGAAAGTATTTGTGGTACCTTTTTATTCCTGCTTACTAAAAGTTGGAAGAAAGGAGACAAAAATCTTTGGTCTACGGGTACAGTTTTCTCATCTGCACACAAACAACACTGCCACCTAGGAGACAACGGGGCTTATTTTTTGGCGGTCCTGCTCATTGCCACTGTTGTCAGGGTCCAGTCGAAGTTTTGTTTTTCTGGCAATAGCTTCTTTTTGAGTAAAAAATCCTGTAAAGAGAACAGGTCTTCAAAGAAGCAAACAAAGGGACCTGGAGTGCAATGCTCTGTGGGTAACAGGAAGGTCTTTCTGAGTCCTGTGTTGGGGGAAAAGACAAAGGGTAAAATAGTCTTTCTCCCATTCACTTAATTTAATTCGGAAAAATAAGAACATCAAAATCAAATACTAGATAGGGCACTTTCCTTGGAAGCTGGTGCCATAAAGTGCTTGGCACCAGAGGTGACCTTTGCCAAGTCTTGAAACTCATTTTTCTGTTGCAAAATACACTCAGCTTCTTTCTTTCCGGGACAGGACACAAGCCTGCGCCAACTTCAGGGGCAGCAGCAAAACGTGGTTGCCATCAGCTGCTCTCTTTGTGCTATTCTCAGATAGTGAAAAAGTTCCAGATAGTAGGAGTGATTTCTTTGTAACTGTGACCTGAAGCAACTGTCTTCCTTCAGAGCCGGAGCACTGACCTCATAATAGAGAATAAAGAAATCTCTGTGACCGGCAGGGTGAATCCCCACCGAGCTATCCCACTCATTGAAGAAATCTTGGCTGTGTGCACAAGAAATGAAGCCTATTCCAAAGCAACTTAACATAAAACAATTTTTAAAAAGCCCTCCAACAACTGTACTCTTTAATCTGAACTGCTAAATGACCCTGAAAAGTGATCATTAGAAAACCTGGCTCATCCTGGCTAAACTATGTGCTGGAAGAGGGTCATGGAGACGACAGGCAGTTTCTAAACAGGCACTGACACGAAGAAAGCAAACCGATCTGGAGCTGTACGAGAATCTTGCATTGGGTTTTGCTTGCTCTAAGACTAAGAAAGCTGATGCTCCTAGCAGACGGGCCTACAGCAATAGAAAAGGGTAGAAGCAGATGGAGCATCTCCCTCACTGTCATGAACCCAGAGAGTGGAAGGAGTGAGGGAACCCTCTTTTGTCCACAGATTTACAAACAAATACAAAAAAATAAATAATATTCTAAGACAATACAAATGCAAATACTGTTCCCTTGTGTCAATTACATACAGCATGCCTACATAGAGAGAATGATAATTCTTCTTCATTCACAGACGGGACATATGGCAGTGCACTATTCAAAATGCTTTGATAATCCTAATTTTTGTTTCTGGTGCTGAGATATTATGAAAGGAACTGCATTTGCAACTTATTAAATACTCCTGGGAACAAACAGTTCACTTTGTTCTGGACTTGCAGTTTTGAGTAATTAATCATCCCCAGAGCAAGGGCCGGTCAGGAGATACCCGTTGGTACCACTGGTCCCATTGGTAGTGGTTGCAGTGTGGGGGTTCTTCCCCGGAGGTTCCGAGTCCTCCTCATCTGAGCTAGACTCAATGTCACTGCGATCATCCTTGGACACCTGTGGAATACAAGAAGGTGAGTGTAACCAGCTCCTGAGGAGTCATCAAGGTGTGGCATGCTCAGAATCACATGCAGTCATATACAAAGCAAAACAGTTCAAATGTTAAAAAATCAAAGAGGACAAAAACTTTGCCATAGTAATTAGTTCCCTTTTACTGGAGATACACAGTTTGGGCGACAAAGTCAGTTATTAAGAAATGTGGGCTAGATTTGCTGACCTTTTTTAAAAAGAGATTTTATTTACTTATTTTTAGAGAGAAGGGAAAGAAGGGAGAAAGAGAGGGAGAGAAACATTGATGTGAGAGAGAAACATCCATCGGTTGCCTCTCACACACGCCCCACCTGGGGACCAAACCCGCAACCCAGGCAAGTGCCCTGACTGGGAATCGAACAGGCGACCCTTCACTTTGCTGGAAAATGCCCAACCAGCTGAGTCACACAGGTCAGGGCTTGCTGACCTCTGTGTGGTACCTTTCTGTATTGAGAATGTGTTAGACCGTGAGTTGCACGTTTACCGGCAAAGAGGCCTACTGCACTACTGGAATGTGATTGTAGGAATTCGGTACGAGTGAGTCAGTCTGCACAGTGATGATCACATTATCCTTGAGAATCATTTAAAGTCAGCTCTCAACTGACTACACTAATGGAGATATTCACTAACTCAGTTAATCCAAACATCATTCTTATTTGTTTTTGCAATGCATTGTTTCATAACTTAATTCGGTTTTCTTTTCTATTAGAAGTAAGTAGAAATTTAGTTTTATGTATGACATAATAACTAATGGCAGTAGGGAGTATTTTGAGAACCTGCTGGCTGAGGGTTAGTTTTAAATATTTCCCAAGGAAAACCTACTGACTAAATCATCATGAATTGGTTCCCGTCATTCCAGGGTTCTTCAGTTCTCCATTCAGTCTCATTAAGTAATGAGGATGGTCACATAAGACAACAGATATAAACCTATACCTTATTATGAAGAATGAAAAAAAATTAGACTGTCTAGCATGGACATATGAGGGGGGACCCAAAAAACCCAAATTATCTTCTGGAGGGCAGGCCCCCTTGTTGGGCAGCCTTCCCTCTAGGTGAGTGTTCTACGAACCCATCTGTATCAGTATACCAGCTGGTGTTGTTGTGAGAGGGTGCACTCAGCCTCAGTGAATTTTTTTTGAAGACTCTTTCAAAGCATTTTCCCATTTCATGATGAGTGATTTACGAGCACACCTGCCCACATCATGCTGAGTGTTCAGCAGTTTTTGACCAAAATGGCATGTCCCCCATACCCAACCCTTCCTCTTCACCTGATCTCACCACAAGTGACTTTTTTTTGTCTCCTCAGATGCAAATAGTCCTTAAAGGGAAATGTTTAGCTGATGTGGAAGAGATAAAACAAAAAATGGCAGAAGTACTATAAGGCATCAAAATCAACATGTTCAAAAACTGTTTTGAGCAGTGGAAAAAAAATGTCTTGTTAGGTGTATTGCACCAGATGGAGAGAACTTTGAAGGTGACTGAAGTTTAAACATGTAAGAATATACAATTTTTTTATAAATTCTGTTTTTTGGGTCCTCCCTCTAACTTCAGAAGAAATTAAGGAAATACTCTACTGCTTTTAATATTAAAATAGTTGGAACCTCCTACTCTATAAGTCTAAATTATGGTAAGCCCCAAAGATCTTAACCCCAAGATTTTTTACCCCAAAGATCTTAAGACCTTTGAGTAACTGAGCACCATTTACTTACTTTAGAAGTGGGGTGGCAACAAGTACCTGGTGGCCTGGCTTCATAGAACTTTCCCCAATCTAGTCACCTGTGATTCTCTGGGAGGTGGGTTGGGGAACTTGGCGAAGTTTCCTGGGAAGTATATTAGAACCAACTGGGGGAGTTTTTTCACATCACGCCCTCTCTATGCCACCACGACTCCCCAACTTTAGAAGCCTGGAATCCAGTGCCCTTCCAAGTGGAGAAACCACTGTTATGAGACAATATCACCTCTGTTAGGTGCGAGGGGACTGGAGATGACTGAGTAAATAGTGTAAAAATGGACCTTACTCCGATGCCACCTGAGGTAAGGCTAAACTCAGAAGGACCGTCTCCAAGAAGGTTTAGATACTGAAATAGCAAAACAACTAGATTGTAAGGATACTTTAACTTAAACACCAGGGTCACGGAGATGGACTATCGTAGGGTTCCACTTCGTTTAGAAACCCGTTAGTCATAAATTAAGCGGCTAATAGAAAACTCCAGTTTTAGAGAGTGATTAATTTACATTTGCATGATTAGTAAGATTATTTGTAATTGCACTGGGGAAAAAAATCTATAGCTATGTTACCTTCAAAGAAAGAAACAATTTAGAATGTCTTAAAATAACCCACAAAAAAGCGGAGTCCACAACCTACGGCCATGAACCTTACTGGCCTAGGCAAGCAGTAATAACAATTAAAATATTGTGAAGCCTGAGATGTGGAATGAAACTAGAGATGGTCTCTTCGTAAAATCGAAGGAAGAACTTGGAGAGAAGAGAATGCGTCTGCCAACGTAGCAATGCAGTGAGGACATCACTAATCTTACCATCGTCTCTCGTACCCTCAGTCATTGTTATCCTGCTGATGGTATTGTGCATGTGAGTAGAAATACACACCAACTGTAAAGAGTAAGAGCTCACAGGAAAAAACACCTTCTGCTTCTAAAGAATGCACTGATCAAAGTATTTTGGATTTATTTATTTTTATTACATTATTTGGGTGATATTGATTCACAGGGTCATACAGGTTTCAGGGGTACATTTCTATCATACGCGATTATGTGGAATGATATGATAAGAGCTGATACTGAGAACTGGCTTCATAGTGCGTGACGAGGTGCCCTGCAGCCCTCTGTGGGAGGGTCAGCTCTGCTTCCCTCGCCGAGGGCAAGGTGGTTGGTTAAGTGCTGCCCTGTGGTCCAGGGCAGACCAGGCAAAGGTGCTAATGCTAAGTCCTCCATTCGAGACCGTGCTGCTCCTCTCCCCAACTTACTTCTCTTTCTCCTACTTCACTTGGGTCTATTCCTGTTTGTTACACACCGCTGAAAAAAAATTCCTCTCCTTCTCTGCGGGACCATGCAAAGTTCGGCGGAATGCAAGCTCACACCAAAGGACATGAACTGAGCTGTTCCCAGTATCCCTTTGCAGCTGGTGGGAGCCATACCTCAGTTAGAGCCTCCAGCCAGTGCCAACAGGTTAGACAGAACAATATGCATGGAAACAAAAGCGTATGAGTGCCCCTGCAGCAGGCTAACGTGGAACCCAGGACAAGGACAGAGAGACTGGTGAGAAACTTACATGTAAGGGGTTCCACTTCCCAGCCTTCCAGGGTGGCAGAAGGAAGAGAACAAACAATGAAAATAAGAAAATGTCATAGAGAACTTTCTAGAAAAGTCACTATGCTACACAGGGAGGTTGGGGCTCAAGAAGCTTTACTCAAATCAGCCTCATGAGTCCATTTTTTTAACCAAAGAAACTAAATTTTATTGGAAAAGGGATAAATGGGCACATTGCATCAAGCAACCCTTCTTATAAAAGCAAATAAGTTATTAAATTTGTGTTCGGTATAAGTATAACCAGAGAAGGACCAAGGGAGACAGAGAGAGGGAAAGAACACAACATATAATCTATTATTAAATCTGAAATTATAAACGCAGAACACTGGAATCACCATCAGTAAAGCAATGATACAACTTAAAAGTATGAACTGAATAGAAGACAATCAACATTTGGTTTGTGTTCCTAGGAGGTTATTCTAAACTTTGAAAAAATCAATTCTGATGAAATTTGAAATAATAAATAATGTTCTTATTGATTCAGAGCAATTAAGTAACATAATGATCTGGGACAAATTAGAAATGGTGAATTTTGTCTTACCTTGCCTTTTGAAATAGCTTTGCAAGCTATTTTTATGATCAAGTAAGACCAGAAGCAGTTCAGGCCTAGTATTAGCAACAGCAGTATGTTAAAAACCCACCAGGAAGGATAAGGTCCAACGATCTCCCAACTCTCAAATAGTGTGGTATTCAACACCCTAAGGAAAAGGAGAAAGGCATCATTGAACATGACTTTTCACTTGGCCTCCCGAGAAACTCCAGGGCCTGCACAGAAGCATGAAGTCAGCTGTACCCACTAACCCCTCCCTCCATGCAAGGCCGACCAGGTATTTGGAAGAGTCATCACTGGAACTTTTTCCCTGATGGCAAACATTCATTTTGATTCTAGCTGGAACAGTGTACTTCCCCATTTACTTTTGTTAGCATTTCTTCCTTTAATTTCCATTAAGTTTTTAGTTGTGATTCTCCCTCTGTTGGCTAAAAGGCTTTTGAAGATGCTTTTGGTCTTCAAATAAACGAGGAATACCATTCAGTAACATCACACTCCAGGAAAAAAGGATGAATTAATTTCAGAAACACTACATTTAAACCACATGCCTAGTACAGTTGGAACTAGGATATACTTGAGCCCAGTTTCCTGTCCTCACGTGGTTTATAGTCTTGTAGGGAAACCCTCAGAGGGTTCTTAGTTTTGTAAGCCTTCCCCGGGAAAGAATTGACAATTGAAAGATAGAGTTTTGAAATGATGCCTTGAGATGAGTATTAGAAAGATGTTAAAAAGTCATTAGACTATAATGAATGTACTTAGTTTTAAGAGCATACACTTGAGGTAGGCAAAAGTATTTGAGGTCACTGATTCTCTCTGTAGCACACCATCAGGACCAGAATGGAGCAGCCACCCGGGCAGGTACAGGAGATCTGTTTTCATTGCTTTCCTGCTGTGTCTGCTCCCACGGCTTCGGAAGTTGACTCATGCCTCCTGGGCTCAGATTGCTGCCACAGACAAGAACAGTACCCACAGAATTTTGGAATCCCTCTGACTTCCTTGCTTTTCTCCTTTGCTGGCTGTAGCGCTGGTTTGGCAATCTAAGAGTGTTGATAAAACTCATCTAAGTGTATTTCCACCACCTGCCACAGCCGTGCTTTGCTGGGACCCCACAGGAGAGGTCAGGTGGACAACACTTAGTGGCTAAGTGGGAGGGATGAAAAACCCTTGAATTGAAGACACAAAGTGCTCATGCAAGAACAGAAGGCAGACATGCAGGTAGTTTTATAAGAGAGTGAGTGTCATGAGTGCTTTGAGGGAGGTTAAGAAAAGTACTTTATGAGTCTGCAAAAGAAAAAACCGACTTGCTGCAGTTGGGATAAAATATAAAGAAAAAAAAACCAGACAGAAATAGGTTCCCTAGCCCCAGTTTCAGCAAGCCACATTGACAGACCAGAATGAGAAGGACAGAGTGCGTCTCTAACCCTGCCACATCAGTTGTCTCTCAAGAACAATAAACATGGATATTAACATCCTAAAAGCAACAGTATGGAATTGAATTTGACAATTCATTGGAAGTTTATTACTCTCTGCTGCAGTAGTATTCGTTCTGATGGAGGGGGACCAATATTAGGAAATCTATTACTATAATATACCATATATCCACATGGGTACAAACCTAATTACTTCAATAGCAATGAAAGACATTGGGCAATGTTCAGTTCTAGATTGCTGACATTTAAAATTTAGAACTCATAGGACTTATTTAATAGGATTTTTAGGCAACTCAAATCAGCAGCAGTAATCATATTTAAGAAACACCAATTTTTTGCCTCTAGAAACAGGAACAAGCCACAAACAGCCAACATCACCATTATTATTTAACACTGTTCTGGAAATTCTGGCCAGTAGGTATGGTAGAAAGTCAAAGACTTCATTTTAAATACTTAGACTTTAAATCTTTATAACTATTTTCAAAACAGCAATCAAAATTTCCAATAACACAAAATGGAGAAAAATTACTTTTCATTCTTGATACAGAAATTATGAAGCCATTCTAAGCATTAAACATGTTTC